>JAGDQP010003796.1:79438-90620 GCA_022664845.1 Lepisma saccharinum | reverse complement strand
CAAGCCTTCAATGTCATGCAAAAATAATGGATTACTTTTTACTACACTAGATATTAATGACTGGAAACAATATTCTCTCTAGCAACATGCTCTTCTCCCCTTTTGTTCTATCGTAGGGGAACTAAGGGAAATTAAGGAGTCAAGGATCACAGTACCTCCGATTTACTTATTTAATTATTAGACAGCAGTACTGCCATTTTACACAAAAAAGGAAAAATGTAGCGGGCCAAGAAAATTTATCCCCCTCCCCTCCCCCTTCACACGTTAGTTTTGCGTTCACGTTTACTACACTATAGCTTAACTTTAATGACTCATCCGATAATAATCCTCAGTTTAATTGGTAAAACGTCAGGAATTCCTTCCCTACATTAAGGGTGCCTCGGACATGTTAAAATTGGGGACAAGGGACAATAATGTTCCAGCTAAAAAAGCTTACATTGTCAAAGAAAGCTTGCAAGTAGGGCTACGTCACGGTTTAGACTAAACTTCATTATGCATACATAATTCATAAAAGTATTGGAGAGACGAGTCCCCCATCCCTTATTTTATGCTTATTTTAAAAAATTGGTACATTAAAAGTAACGAAAAGTCTCTACTCATACCGTGTACGTGGAAATGACGGGGTTTCATAATGTAGAGTACACTTAAATGTGTTTTCAACATTTAACCTCACGTGCTTCATGTACGATGTTCACAGTTATTATTGGATACCAAATATTAAATCTTATCGACGTAGCGTCATTTAAAAATAATATAACTCATTATGATGTAGATGTTGGCAGCACTGCTAAGCCAATGTCACAATTTTCTAACATTGTCTTGATAAAAGCACCCTTTTAGCTTTATTTCTGAATTATCGAGAAAATTCCGTTTTATCAGACTCGAACTTGGAACCACGGCATATCGAAAACGAAAGATTTTTCAAACAATGCTAACTAGAACTTTTGAATCAGGTGTGTGACCTTTTGACCGTGAGTTAATTGAAATTACCCTGTACTGTACACAAAACAGTTTATTACGAATTTTCATGTAACTCCAGAATCCCGTTACATTCGCCAACGACCTGTTTCCAAATATCTTCCTTTCGAGTGAAGTTTAGATATTTCAAGGAAACTTATAGAATTTCCATGCACGAGGGAAATTTGTTTATAGTTGGCAACAGTCTTGACGCCCTGCGTTGTATGCGACACCTGTGAGACAAACGAAGACTTCAGACGGGATAGGTCTCTTCAACACTTAATTTGCTGCCACCTGTTAGCGAATACGTGAACTACTTCCCCTGCCGCTGCCGTTCACAAGCCAACGAAAATTCTTTTTGATCAAAGACAAAGAAACAATGAAACATTTTAAAATTAGATTTATTTAGGTAAGAAGAGCTGTTCCTCTGGGAAAAACTGTTGGAATAATGTTAATATTCGGCATTTAGATGCACAAAGCACACACTATAATTGTTCATGAAATTAATAACAAATATTCCGTGTCCAAAATCAAAGAATCAAACTGAATTTACTGATAATTTATTTACTATACTCAGTACTTAGGAGAAACTGACATTGGTTATAAAAAAGCTTTTTTTGTTAATGCCCAAATATGTTATCCATTTTTTTAAATGTAGCTAACGATTAGAAGACAATGTTAGAAGGCAACCACTTTTGTTATCAGGCTGTTCATCTTTGCAAATGCATGAACCAAAATGGGTTACAAGAAATATTAATTGTCTAGAGTTGACAAGAAAATATATTAATGTGACAAGAAAAACTAAAGAAAAAAAGAAGTTGGTCTGCCCTAATCACGTTATCCTCTCTCGCCGGCAACCAGGAGTCAGACTCTCCTTAGTCTCTCACCTATTGGATAGTGGAGATGGATTGTTTCTGGACATTTTTCCGGCAGCTTCTCCGGAACCTCGCGGGTTGTCCGGCAAGCAGGATAAGCGTGAGAACTGGGTGTATGTAACAAGACATCCACAACTTCCGGCTTCCATGAGAGCTAGACTACAGGAGTACGCCACAACTCCCAGCCACCGATGACGTGTGTAACTTTCCATTATTAGGAAGCGATAAGAATTCTCATTGCATGAGCTTTACTTCATAATTCACAAGCGCTTCCTTCAGCAATGCGAAACTTCTATGTGCTTCTATCGGGTAGGGAGGGGGGGGGGACTCTTCTCGGTGGTTGTAAGATACTAACTTCCATTATGTAATTAGGGCCCAGACTTTTAAGATCTTATTTTTATACCATACATGTATTAATTAGGCTGATAAATATTTGCTTAAAATGAAATGATTAACAAATAAATTTCAACTGGAAACACATTTTTCTTGATATGTTAACGATTTACTAAACATATGCAAAAAAGTATTTTGAAAATCAAATCAATATTCAAAGTTTCTATTTGCTCAGTATATAGATAAAGATTGCCATACAAAAAGAAAAAGAACCAGGCTTCAAAACTTAGTTCTCAGAACGTTTTTTTTTTTTATGTTTGGCTTAAACAATACATAAGCGCATTCTCAGAAAACATATCTATATTAAGTTTATCGAAAATAGCTAATTGTACAAATTGAAATCAACAGGTCGGACTTAGCCCTACTTGCCCCCCCCCCCCTGACTACGGTCCTGTTCATGTATTAATGCCATTTTTTTATATGTTCAACTTAGACTCTTTATCATATTTTAGCGGTTTTTAGGACCTATAGGATTCGCAGATTAATTCCTCACACAAAAGCAGGTATCTTTGTCATTTGTTTTCTGGATACAGGGATTCACAATCGAATCTTTTAAGTACAATGTTAAATAAAAATAATATTTCGCGGTAAATCATAAAGTATGCATTAAAGTAGTGTTTAGCGTTTGATAGTTGATATAAATCAATATGGTGCATATAACGAGTTAAAATGTTATATCAGTTTTTCAGTGTTGCAGACCTGGTATATTTTTAATGGCACTACGACGATTTTTTGAATATTTTGTATTCCCTAGTGATGATAAACATTATGTGTGAAGCAAACTGTGTGCATTATCTGTGAACTCAATATTGCAAACTGTGAATATTATACCAAATTTCACGTTACATATGTTGATTTTGCATGTTTCACCTGATACAATATCAGGAGCGTAGGAACCGGGGGGCAGTTGCCCCTCATGATTTTTGGTGGTTGGTCTTTCATTTTCAAGCTTTTTTTTTGCCCACCATAATTTTATACCTAAATGAAAATAACAGTGGCTTGGGTTCTCACTTTCAAGCAATAACATATTTTGCCCATATTCAACCGCCATCATTTTATATGTAAAATAAAAGCAAAATTTGCTTAGCTCTCAGTATTAATTCTGTTTATATTCTAGGTGGATTTTCAAATTACCTGTTTATTTACTTTTACAGTAGCGTCATTTTTTTTAATGTGGAGTGTTTTAGTATGGGTATTTAACAGTTTTCGCGCTAACTTTGCAAGTTTTAAATGTTATTTTAGCGGTGAAACATCAGCGAAAGAAGCTAACGGGAAGATGTTAACTAGTAATTAGTTGGAATGTAGCTTCAAAAGTAATGACTTTTATTAAATCTAATTTAGTATAGAAATCTCTACGATCGTGGGCGGTGGTAATGGGGGTAATACCCCGCCACTTTTTTTGAATTGACCTTTAAATTTATATGATTTTATATGGAAATATGAAGATTTTCCTTCTTGCCCCCCCCCCCACTTTTACCCCTTGGCCCCGCACTTTTATCCTCTAATCGCCGTCGCCGACACTGTCTACGACATTCAATTAAATCCTCCTAAGAAAACTAGAGCTGACACAAGGACAATGCTTTGTAGCTGCTAAGATTTTCTCAATACATTGCCAGTCATGTATTTTTGGTAAGGTGTAGGGTGTTTCCAATCTCTCATCTCTCCAAGGTAACTGGCTAAATATAACTTGTAATGATAAAGTTACAACGATGTACATATATCAAATGTTTATTATTAATGTAATATAGGGATGTGGGTGGGAGTAAATAATATAATCGGAAATTTATATATGAGGCGGGAAGCGAAAAGGGACCTCTTGTCGCATTTTTTTAAATTTTCAAACTTCGTTGTTTTGAAATTCAGAGATAAATTCTAAACAATTCGATACCACATTTAGCATTTTATCTTAATCATTGAGAAAGTTATCAACCAATATTATATCCTCATTGTGGCAAGAATCTATTTTCTCTGGTTTAAAATAAACTGTTTAGTCATTATTTTTGAGTTCATTTGGAATCTGAACGACTTGTTGATCGATATGAGCTTGCAAAGAGAAAAGTAAACTACAATAGTCCGCTACAAACCATTTTTTGATGTTTTTGACCCCATTTTATTTAATTTCTACTGAAAATTTTACTTATCCGCCGAGAGGTCCCTTTTCGTTTTCCGCATCACAATGTAGGTAATGCCCCTATATAAGTTTTATGTATTGTTTATTTTCTCTGTATGTGTGTTTTGTAATGGATTAATACGTGTGTAAATATTTATGTTAGAACTTTATTTAAAGAAACATGTCATTTTGTCGAGGTTGTTAGATAGATCTGTGACCAGACTAAGACAGGATAGTTGGAAAACAGATTAAGCATTTAGCTCCAGTATTAGTTTACGTGTTAATTATGTCTCAAAGTAGGCGTGAAAGTATATTTGGCGTAACCATCTTGGCTTGACTACAAAACAGGGTAATGCGAGGTTCACGAGGTTCTGTATGTAGTATAAATAATTTTTGAAACAAGTTACAAAGCGAGAAAGCATTTCTGTCATCACCATCTGATAACTTTCTGGCTGAACAAAGCAAACTTCTACAGACATACCAACCTAATTCGTATTTGGAATTAAGTAGAAATTAGTGAATAATGACCGAAAACTACAATAAATCATATCAACTACACTACGGATGGTGACCATTGGTGGTATTATATTGATATAAAAATAAAAATCAATTAATATTGATTACTTCCTAATAATTCATAACCCGGGATAGTTAAAAATAAAAGTAACTCACACTCACTATTAGAAGAAAAAGAACATTTGTTGTCATCTTCAGTTTAAGATGGAATATTAAGTCACATCAAAAGTGAAGTTTATTATAATCGCAAAGTACGAGGATTACATTTAAGATATGTATATAAGTTGCTTCGTGCACCAAAGAGCCTGTGTGACAATCAGATATAAGTATCTTGGGCTATAATGCACAATAAGTATATCTAGTTTGGAATATACAACTATGTTGTTATGCTTATCGGCCTCTTACGTAATGCATAGATATTTTGAGTATTGATACTTATTTACATACAACGATATCGTATTATCATCATCATACGTACATAGATAGATTCTCTTTTAAAATATACAATAGTATAGAATAGATATCACTTTACTTTTCATACGTATAAACATATGTTACACTATTTTTTAACAATAATGCCAATTCCATCAGTTATATATATAAAACAAAGATACATTTACACTGTGTGAACTATGGTACTATGATTTATAATAATTTGCTTTGATACCATCTGAAGACACTAAATAAATACCATATACATCAGAAAATATTTTGATGTTTCTTTTTTCGCTCTCAGTGTTCTGTTTCGACTTCCTAAACTCAAATCATGACACTCCGCATTGAACGTGTGATGCCGATACGTACATACCCATATATACACATATACATACACATATATACACCATTTCTCTCTCTCTCCCAAACACACATACACAAATACAGATGCTTATCAGAATAATGGAAACACCTGTAGTTGGCAACACGTCAGATGTATGGGTTGGCAGTGGTGTCGTGGCGACCGCAGCGCCGGACTGCTGGTGGTGGTGTGTTAGGTAGGTCTCCATACTACGTCAGGCGTCGTGGAACAGGAGTGTGCAGTGGCTGCAGCAGGCGGAGGCAGTGTAAAATTGGAGACCTCTCAGAGTTTCAAAGAGGGCAAATTGTTGGTGCGCGGTTATGTGAAGTGAGTGTGACGGCAGTGGCTAGTGTGTTAGGTGTGTCGCCAGGCACAGTGTCGAAGGTGATGACGGCCTACACAACACACGGGAAAACTACATCGGGGAAGCGGAACAGTGGGCGGAAGAAAAGCATCAGTGACAGGGCACGCCGGGTATTAAAGCGCATTGTCACGCGGAACCTTCGTGCCACTGCGGCGCAAGTGACGGAGGAACTCAATCAGCACCTCCCCCAACCTGTTTCGACAATCACAGTCCGCCGCGAATTACATGACATGAACTTACGGTTTCGTATTGCAGAGGCCAAACCCCTCATCAGGGACCAGAACGCTTTAGCACGCCGCAAATGGTGCCGCGACCATTCAACTTGGACCGTTGATGACTGGAAACGTGTGGTATGGTCGGATGAGTCACCATTCACCCTATTCCAAACCACGGGCCGTGTTTATGTGTGGAGAACGCCCAAAGAAGCGTATGATCTGCAGTGTCTCCGCCCAACTGTGAAACATGGCGGCGGCACGGTGATGCTGTGGGCCGCAATATCATGGTTTTCATTGGGTCCTGTGGTCACACTTCGCGGACGCATCACTGCCAACGATTATGTCGCAATTTTAGGAGACCACTTGCATCCTATGGTCCGGATGTTGTTCCCGGACAATGACGCCATATTCCAGGATGATAATGCACCCATTCACACAGCTGGAGTTGTTGCAGCGTGGTTTGAGGAACATCGGGATGAAGTTCAACACCTCCCCTGGCCCGCCCAATCCCCAGATCTCAACATAATTGAATATCTGTGGTCCATCTTGGAAACACGACTCCGGCGACGATTTCCACCTCCATCCTCTCTCACAGAACTGGCCGATGCCCTGCACGAGGAATGGTGTAATATTCCACTTGCTACCATTCACGACCCCTATGCCTCCATCCCACGTCGCATCAAGGCTGTTCTGAAGGCGAAAGGTGGCCCGACACCATATTAATCTGGTAAGTTGCACTTTCGTTCAGGTGTTTCCATTATTCTGATAAGCATCTGTATATATGTAAGGGTGTCCATAAAGTCCGTTGCCACCCCGTGTATCTTTGAAACGACTGCGAATATGAGCAAACGCAAAAATACGTCCTTCATTATTTTGAGGGGCTTGTAGTTTTAGCTATAAAAGTTTCACCCCATACCCCTCAAATAGAGGTACGGGGGTCAACTTGAAAATTTCAAATGGCAAAGGGGGTCCAGTAATATATCGTTTGAAAGGTCTCGACAAAAGAAATATTTTGCCGAAAGTTTCAAGTCTCCATGTTGACCCCATCCAAAATGGCGACGGGCACTTTTCGTGTCCATAAAGTACGTTGCCACCCCATGTATCTTTAAAACGACTGGGAATATAAGAAAACGCAAAAACACGTCCTTCATTATTTTAAGGGGCTAAAATTATTCGCTATAAAGGTCCACTCCGTGTCCCCTAAAAGGAGTAAACGGAGGCCAGGGTCTACGTAAAATTGTCAAATGACAAAAGTGATCGACTGATACCTAGTGTCAACGGGTTTGATACAAGAAATAGTTTGCGGTTCCATATCCCAAATGGCAGTAAGATTAAAGTTCTAAAACGAAACTTCTATTTCTCACTCAGACAGCAAGAGGTCTAGAAGTTACTCTTCACAGCAAAATCTGTATTTAACTGTTGTTGTCATGATTCTTTTTGAAGTTCTAACATACCCACAAGTAAGCTGCTATGTTAGTCCCATAGTTTTGTAATGCTAGGAACATTTCGAAACATTTTCTTTTTCTTTAATTTTATTTATGAGGGTTTGCTGATGGATGTAAATTGTCAGTGCTGTGAAGAGGTTCCAAATTGCTGACAGTGAGTTTTCCGACATGTTCCTACGTACTATATATGCCTTAACCACTAAATAGTTTCTACATGTTCAGCCTATAAATAAATAACTTCAACGCGTGTATCTCCGAAACTTTAATCAGCAAAGTGTTACTGGAAAGACACTATTTAGTGGTTAAGGCATATGTACGTAGGAACACACTGGAAAACTCATTGTCAGTAATTTGGAACATCTTCACAACATTGACAATTTACATTCATCAGCAAACTCTCATAAATAAAATTAAAGAAAAAGAAAATGTCCCAAGCATTATAAAACTATGGGACTAACATAGCAGCTTACTTGTGGGTACGTTAGAACTTCGAAAAGAATCATGACAACAACAGTTAGATACAGATTTCGCTGTGAAGAGTAACTTCTAGACCTCTTGTTGTCTGAGTGTAGAATAGAAGTTTCGTTTTAGAACTTTCATCTTACTACCATTTGGAATATGGAACAATCTGAAATTTTTTTGTTCCCCAAACCCGTTGACACTAGGTATCATTTAACATTTTCACGTAGACCCTGACCTCCGTTTACTCCTCCTAGGGGACACTGAGTGGAACTTTTATAGCTAAAACTGTTAGTCCCTTAAAATAATGAAGGACATATTTTTGTGTTTTTTAATATTCCCAGTCGTTTTGAAGATACACAGGGTGGCAACGGACTTTATGGACATGAAATGTGCCCGTGGCCATTTTAAATGATGTCAACATAGCGACTTGAAACTTTCGGCAAAATATTTCTTTTGTCGAGACCATTCAAACGATATACTACTGGACCCCCTTTGCCATTTGAAATTTTCAAGTTGACCCCCGTACCCCTATTTGGGGCATATGAGGTGGAACATTTATAGCTAAAAATTCAAGCCCCTCAAGATAATGAAGGACTTGTTTTTGCGTTTCCTCATATTCGCAGTCGTTTCAAAGATACAAGGGGTGGCAACGGACCTTATGGACACCCTATATATATATATATGGGATCTCTGGATTTGCCCTCCCCTCAACAATAATTTTCTTCCTACGCGCCTATACAATATTTTCATTTTCAAATGCTTATGTGCTTTACAAATCACAATGCTAACTTATATCACATTTTAACTCGTTATATGCACCGTAATGATATAAATCAACTATCAAAAGCTAAATACTACTTTATGATTTACCGCGAGATATTATTTTTAATTAACATCGTACAATAAAAATTGATTTTGTGCTACGAATTGGAACCCCTGTATCTAAAAAGTGACGCGTAATTCAACAAATGACAAAGATACTTTTTGTTGTGGTGGTGGTGTTAAGAATTAATTTGCGAAATTTGGCTGTCGAATTCAGTTTATATGCTCCAAACGACAACAAAATTCAAATTTGAATTTTTCAAATAAACTGAAATTTCTCAGTTAGTTCTGCAATTGAATAGCTAATTTTTACGTATGGTGTATAGAGTCATCTCTTTGCAATGGTCATAAGATTTTCTGCTTTCGGAGCATAATTTTTGATAACGTCCCTTGTAAGTCCATTCTTCACATGCGAGAGAGAGAGAGAGAGATGTGGAGAGCACTTTTTAGAGCGAAGGGATAGCGGATTTCACCTGTGGGGTGTTCTGTGGCTTTTGTATAGGCATCACATCGTCATTGCCTGGTGAAACTTGCGGAAACCTGGAAAAGTAGCTATATAATCAGTATGACTAGATTCTTCGCGCCTCTGCAGTGTAATAATGAAGTAGGAGATCGTAATCACAAAACCACGGTGAACTGGGCTCTTTTTTATTATACACCGATTCACAGAAAGTGTCCAATCGAAAATTTCTGAGTCCGAAAGTTGTACAATCTGACATGGGCGCACAATTACAAGTGGCAACTGGCAAGCACTACTTAAGAAATATTTTACTCTATCGAATACTGATATACACTTAGAAACTATAGTCATCGACGAACCTCTATTAATCTGAGTGTATATTGTACTGTACTTTAATTTACTGCGCCCTTGAATTATAGTAAGTAATTGGTCGTCACTACTACTACAGACAGTACTAAAGCATAACTTTTATCGGCAAACCCGTAGGTAGAAAATGAAATACTTGAAAGAAATTAAATTCAGAGTCTCCTTTTACTAAAAATTTGCTTATGCACATTACATTTTTAGAAATTTTTAACTAAATTTGACAATTATGTGAAAGGGAATTATCTCCTACCACATGCAACCATGGCCCATAATGAGAGGGCGTTGGTAAAGAATTCCAAATTTTATGTAATTGAAATTCGTTTTCAATCAAAGGATTTTCTATACTAGAGGAGAAGGTGTAAATGGGTCGTTTTCATGGAGTGGTATAATTTCATTCCTTCAACGATATATTCATTACATGGGAAAAGAAAGACCAAAATAAAAATGTAAATAAGGACAACTTTTGTCTTTTATGAGTCCATCAATTTAATGAATGTATTAATTTAATATAACTTTAATTTTTTTTAATGAGAAATATCATTTTCGTCAATTCTGTCACTGTCCCCATGTCAGTGTAGTCACGAAAATTGTTGAAAAGAAATAGATTTTTTTTCGCCTCTTTGAACCTTTGCGTCTCAAAATATACGATTATCAAGTTTCCTTTCTACGTATAAAATACAGACTTGATTGCTTACATAAGTTTAACAGAAGGAGCTAACGTTGTCCGCAGAAAAGGGATTTGGACGCCACCTGTTTGTAAAATTCGATATCAGTGCGACAACTAAGCCCGGCAACGTGCCTTTTTTTTTTATTTGTGAAGTGCAATATTTGTTGTGCACACGCGAACTACGTTCTTTTAATACAGATAAGGCATAAGAATTTTATTGTACATATTATTTAATGAGAAAAAAAGGTAACGGGATCATCATCCCAGTCACGTCGTTTACAATTAAATAAATGTGATCTAAAACTTCAAGCTTATTTCATAAATTAGATATTTGAGGTCTCTAAATATTGAATATAAGATTTTATTGTTTCCCTCAAAAAGGTAAAAACATCATATCGGTCACCGTCATTTCTGTCACGTGACTTAACAAATTATTGCGTGACTGAAATTATAGTAATTGACTTTCACATGACCGGAACAATGAACAAGATAATATCAAGAGAAACTGCGTAATATTTTTAGGACTTTTACAAGCTCTTATACATTAAATACCTGATAAATGGAATTTAAATTACTTGGGTGTGAAATGAAGCCACAAACCTAGTCACAAAATTTAATTAAAGCACTGCTAAATATGGAATCGTGTTGGAATAGATGTAAAGGCAATTCATTGCAAGTGAGACTGAAACAATACATATCGTATATACGAGGAACTAAAACAAGTTTTCAAACAC
>JAGDQP010003796.1:51290-79338 GCA_022664845.1 Lepisma saccharinum | reverse complement strand
TATATATATACCGAGATATGTGGAAAGAAAAGGGGGAGGCCTTCATCCAGCAGTGGATAGAAAATGGCTGAATATGATGATGATGATGATATATATATTCACAGCTTTACTCAGATTTTTTAAAATGTCCTTATGATTAACATCAATACAATTTTTCTTAATCTCTAAATATATCGAAAGTTTAGGCACGTCCATGGAACTTGTAACCATTAAAATTTTTCTTAGTTGTAATTTTCGTAGGTTAAGTTATTAGTAAGACGTCTCCTTTTAATTATATAATTTTAATACTCTTGTATCCTATCCAGCCAAAGGTGCAACAACGTCGCAAGGGCGCTGATCCCGGGGGTGGGGGCTGTTGGGGCCCTGCCCCCTCCAAAGTTGAAGTGGGCCCCCCTAATGGGAGGCCCAAATGATAAGGTGAAGTCGGTTATCCTATTTCTACAGTACATGGTCATTCGTTTTCCCTTTCTACTAAACTTATCTCCCTTTGGCAAATCTATTTGATTGATAAATTCCTCCCTGAAACTCGTGTGCTACGGTACTTATATAAATTACGTCACGCATAATACCCCTCTCCTGACTAAAGCAGTTAATTCGTGCATTGCTTGTGTTGTTTCTCGAGTTTCGTGCATAACATCGATAAATACCATTTAGTAAAAAAAGAAAAGAAAGAACGAAAGCAAAAATGAAAACGTATTTTATGTTGTTTAACGCTCGGAACGCCAAGATGAGTCATTTTCGACCCATGTATATTGCTCGTTGCGTGTGATGAATTTATTTTGGCGTTCCGAGGGTTAAGGATCATTCATCCTGATTTTGTCATATACAAACATAATTTAAGAAAAAGGAAAAATATACAAGAAAAGTAAGCGACAAACACAAAAGTAGGAGTAGACTTGCGCTAGGAAATATATCCGTCAAACGGCTGTTTGGATGCAATTATTGTTTACCGTTAATAGCGTAATTTTGAGTTTCTAATACAACATGATCCCATCATAAAGTGACATATCTCAAAATTTGGCAGTTTTGAGTTAGGACCGTCAGAATATGGCATTTTTTGTATATTTTCTTGTCTCAAATTGACGTATCATAATGATAATCCGTTCAAAAATTATTAACAAAACTAGGTAACAAAAGCATTAACAAGCATATGGAGGTACTTGTCTTTAAATCGCTCTCGTGAAAAGTTTAAAAAATGAGATACGTCACTATATGATGGGAGCAATGGAAACTATATACAGCGGATAAGAAAAGTTTTCGCACAAGCTCAACAAAGAGGATAAACAGACCGTATCACATGTAAAACACGGACCATTTCGATATCTCTTGAGCTTGCCCTCTTATGATAATTTGGATGCCTTAGATAGAATACTATAGCACTAACTACCACTCGATACACCTGTAAGGTAACAGGCAACGAGAGAGTGACAAATACGTAAATTCATCGCAAAGAAAATATTTGGACAAAAAAATACTACTCTCGAAATAAATGTTCTAGGTATCCTTTTCTGTATAAGAGCAGTCTACGCAGTGTATTGAAGCAATCGACACCGCGGCAAGAAAGCCAAGCTTGTTCGCAAGCCATCCTTTACCGTTGGATACATTATAAAGAAACATAAAACAGAGCAATTATTGCGGAATAGAGTCAATTCTGGCCAACCAAGAAAACTAACTGCGCGGAATGAAACCTACATTCTTCATTCTGTGAATCGAACTCAAAGAATTAGTGCTAAAGATGTGGCTACTTCACTCGCCTATGATATCTAAGTTAATGTTACACCACAAACGATCCAAAATTCATTGAAAAAATTCGGATTTAGAAGATGTGTATCCAGGGTATGAAAATTGGCCACTCCATTAGTAATTACACAACCCCAAATCATAACACACCCTCATACATTTTTACCAATTGAAGCAATGTTCTGCTTTCTCAAAACTTCATCCTTCTTTCGCCACATGTCCTGATATCCATCAATACAATACAAGTTTATCTTCGTCTCATCCTAGAAAAAAATAAAAAATCCAGGCACTCATATTTATATCTTTTGGGAAATTAAAACTTCTTCTTTCTGCTTTCTTCTGATAGGCCTATGTGTGTTTTGTTTCTGGCTACACATCAGTAGGAGTAGCCGAGATATTAATAACCATTTGCATATTGAATTAATTAAAGTCTATCTGTTAGAGCATATTTTAATAAAAAAAAATGAAACATTCCCCCATTGAATCAAACCCTTACTGTCTTGGCATTTTCGTACTCTGTAACTCCTCCCCATCGTTAATCAAAGTGTCACCGCTCCCCAAACCTTTGGCTACCTTCGTTGTGGCCAAACAATTTGATACCAATAATTATCCTCCCCCTTTGCCTCACGAAGGAACACAAACTTGTACTACCCCGCAAGGCTTTTTCCTTCCTCCTTGATGAAAATTAATACTGGGACCACCTTCTTTGATAATCGTTTTTGGTACCCAAAAATGTATACTGGATAACTGCAAGGCATTAAGGAGTTAATTTGAAAAGCTTTTTTTTTACCATACTTTGCGTACAGACCGCAACTTGAATAGCAGAAACTGAATAATTAAAAGAAACACAATAATAAATACTCAATGATGATAATGATAGACATGAATATAACAAACTTGAAGTACTCATGAATATTAAAAAGTGTAGGTACCTGTTATTAGTGGTATTTTTTTAATACAAGGAAACGGAGTATATATGAAAATTAATGTAACATTCTATGAATAATAAGATTGATGAATAAAACTGCATACTACAATGGCTTCCCTGAACAAAATTACGTAGTCAAACGACATCCTAGGACTAAAGCTCATGCGCGTGGGAAACGAATGGAAGGTAAATGCGCAAAATATTGCATGTAGTAATCCAATGAGCTTGTTTTCAAGGAGAACATACATGATTGGTTGAAAGGTTATATTGTTTAAGGAGTTGAAGTGGAAGGAAGTCAGTTTGAGGAAAGATAGCCATGGCATCATTTGCAGAGATTGACGAGAGTGCCTTAGTTACAGCGGCAGAGGAAGCCGAGGCCTCTGTGAAACGCACTATTTCAACGTGTAAGTGTACTTCTCGATGGATCGACGAAGCATTTATTTGGCGTGCTATTAACGATTGGATTCCCGAAAACCATCTTATATGCTGGGGATGTTTTAAGGGAAAAGGTAGTCAACGGGACCATGCTTGCATGGGTATGGATGGTTTTTCCTTTATTCCAATTCCCTGGGAGGAAACACAATCATCGTTAAACAACGAAGCAGCAGATATTTTGACGAATCTGGAAACTCAACAGAAGTTGTTTGCTGTGTACCTGGAATCTCATCCTGAAAGTTGAGATCCTTGCAAAAAATTTGGATTGGGCATTACAGCATTTGATGAAAAATTGTCTTTGGAAGTTGAGAGAAGCATCGCTGGAGAAAGATTGCCACTCGTCGGCATATTGCTAAGAGACAGGGTATGTGAAGTGATATTGAACTGTGTATTTACTGGAACTGTGTAGTGGACAATTATATTTATTGGAGCTATTGGACTTATATTTACTGGAACAGTGTAGTGGACAATTATATTTACTGGGACTGTGTAATGGACATTGTGTTTACTGCAACTGTACACAAAATTTAGTGGAACTGTGTATTATTTAGTGCCTTGTGGTGATTATTGCTCAGTGTAAATACTGTATTGGTGAATATATTTTGGACAAGTGTGTGTTAAACACCATAAGTACTTATTTACAAAATAATCCTATTGATTGCACTGAGTGTAATTTACATCAACCACATAATTGCATGTACGTTTGGAATACCGGATTTGTTATTGCTAACTATATTCAAAGTCATTTGATCGATCCAGAACTTTTGAAAGAATATTATCAACTTTTTGTACAGCAGGGTCATTCACATATTTTGAAAACTACCTTGTTTGATGTTATTTGTCAATTTATTCGAGACCCTGAATGCATTGCGCAAGTAATACCTGTAATTGTGAAACAAAACAAAACTCTGATTAGTTCACGTGTACTTAGTGCCAGACAGTACATCATTGACTTTCAAGGGTTTAAAATTTCCCTTAAGCAATACATTATTAGAGAATTTTGTTTAGTTGCATGTGATGTTACCTTGTTATTTCATAGTCTTTTGAAATTACCTTGCGAACGTTGTGATTTAGCTGCTGCATATCAAACACAAGTGGATTGGCTCACACATCATTTGCATGGGTTAGAGTGGAATACGTCGAATGGATATACTATATCCCATATTCGCCATATTATGTTGCAATTATGTGATATGGGATCCATCTTTTATTGTAAGGGTCATGAAAAGATGGTGTTGTTGCAAAAAGTATTTCAATTGAAAAATATTGTAAATTTAGAACACCAAGGATGTCCTGCCTTACGCACACTGAATTTCAAAGTGGACATTATAAAATATACGTATCATGAACCGATGAAAGAGTATGCATGTGCTTTGCGAAAATGCATACAGCTACAATACTGGCTAAAACTTCAAACATTAAAAGTTGTCGACGGAATATCCACAATGAAATTGTAACTCACAAAGACAATAAATCTATTTTAGCAGAATGTGTATTTTTTTATTTCATGAAATGAGATTCAAACGATTAAGAGGTAAAATGTTTTATTACATCTAAACTACTCTACTACATGGATTATACAATTGTTCTTTAATAAAAAATAAGTTACATATGATAAATATTTTTAAAAAATTATTTGCATTTTCTGTTTGCTTTCAACATTTTGTTGACCAAGTTCAGTACCAGTTGATCATTTCGTTGTAAGTTGATTTTTGAAAATTTTGAAAAGATATTTACATTTCTAACTTTATAATAAATATATATGATACAGAACTTTTGAAACGGAATTTTCAGCTTGGTATTGAACTTTATTTACATGGTACATTGAAGAATTGCGTTGAAGAGATTGTACTATTGGTTTTGGTGGATTGCGGCCAAGACTATCGAAATAAAAGGCTCAACGATTTTTATTAGATACATGTCCAGTGTGTTCCTTGTTGATAAGGCGGACTTAAATTAATGATTACTGCAGCTGGAGCCTTTACTATTACAGGTAGGTGATTTAATGCATATATGCCAGTAAATATGGAACTTGTGACACAGTCATGCAACACAACACTTAACATTTGATCGCTCCATAGTCACGTCGAATTACAGTCTACATCATCATATTCAAGTACACTGGAACTCGGAGTAATGAGAGTATGACTATATATGATTTTTGGTTCATGACTTACATATCGTGACAAATCATGATACGTGAGAAATTTACTGTAACATTGCGCTTCATAAAATGCACATCGGAACGTATGGAACTGATGTTGGTAATGACCACAATGACTTGCAGGAAAAAGTAATTTATTTGATTTCGGACAGTTCCAATGTTCTAGATTTAACACACTGCGTCCCAGGAGTCGTTAAAAAAACTGTTGTCTGGGGCGACCATGGACGTAGAGAACATCAATATGTTTCGTATAATTTACAAAAACTTGCTGCAAATTGTTGTATGCTATGTCTCCTTCTGACCATTGTAATCCATAGATGTTTGTGGACAGGTACTTGTTGTCCAATTGAAGTGTTAGTGGCAGGTCTTCACTGTTAAAGGGTTGTTTAAAAATCAAAGTATGTGCGGTATTCAGATCAGGATTGACAACGGCCAACTTCTTGACGATTAGGTCATCGTTACCAGCTTGATCAAACCCTAAAAAGTGGATGATTGCCCTCATACTGTTGTTATTACACTGATGAAAACAGAAATTTACTTTCACCTTATATACATATTTTGAGACAGAGTGCCAACTACTTAAATAATAATAATGACATAAAATTTATGGTATTCAACGCAAAATTGATGAATTATACCATATTATCCGTATAAACGTTTCGGTCTTTATCTATTTGAATTAATGAATCAAATTGTGCATAAAGAACACAAGTAATGGAATTTTCAAGATTTTGGCTGAATCCCATTTTAATATTTACAGGTGAATCTTTGACAACATCCCATGTAGAATCGTCTAATGTATTGGTAGGCGACAAAATAAAGGCATACAGCGTATAGCCATTAGAATATTCTTCAGGTGAAATGGTATGTCCTGCATTTTGATGAAATATACCAGTCCCGGAAATCAAAGTATGATAACTTGGAATAAACAAATTGTTTGTAAAATTAGAAGTCAAGGGAGTGGGTGGATAAAATTTAGAACCAACTTGCACTTGATGATTGTTGAGATTAAAATGTTGAAATTGGAAAGGATTTTCATTGTATTGTCCATTAAATGCAATATTTGAAACAAAACCAATAACGAGACCTTTAGGTACTTTTCCTAAAAAAAATTGTCTAAAATTGAAAGTAGATACATTTTGAGGAATGGTAGGAACACGTGTTTCTACACGTGTCAATGGAAATTTTGCAGTATCCTCAAGCATATATCGATTTAATTGAAGAGACACATCAGCAGGTATTTCCATACGACGTGCATACAATATGACTTCGTCCAAATGAACTTTGAAATCAGATTGTTGTGCTGCCATAAGACAGAATGTATCTTTACTACGACTGAGTTTGACTCGCATGTTAACTTTATTGGGAAGAATGCGATTAAGAGTTCTAATATCAGTGTAAACGCGACGTAACATTTCAATAGAGGCACTACCTACAATCATTGCACTACGTTTTTTAAATACAACATTCGTTAACGTATTAAACTGTCCCGCCGTATCCTTATACCATAAACCCGTTTTCAAATGAGTATTCGTAGCATCTTCCCTGTAGTTGAGACTTGTTTCGAAATAGGAACGGTAGGGATAAGTTACATTGGAAGATGAAATGATTTTATCATTCAAGTAAACATCGACTTCTGAAAACATTGCATGTAGAAAATTACTCACAGGTCCAACAATATCAGCTGTAACGGGTGGTTTTCCTGCTGCAGCTACTTGTAGACTATCCCCATTTCCTCTTACTACTTTACATTTGGCATACAGGTAAAGGTGCGAGGGATCAATATACTCTGAAGTATCTCTAGAGATAACAAATTCAATAAGTCCTTCGGATGTAAGTGTTGAAGTAGGACGATAGTCAACCATACGTGAGGATTCTATAATAGCAGTTTCTGTCATATGTACAGATACCGAATCCAATTCATTGGTACAGCACTCTTCTTTACTAGCTGGTGTAAGAAACGACATGATGATGATTAACTATAAATATTTCTCGGTATACTTGTACGTTTAGAACGCTTTGCAGGTGGTCCAATACGTGCAGGAGCTCTTCGTTTGCGTGCACGTCGTCTACCGCTACCGGTAAGCAACTGATTTAATTTTGTTTCC
This sequence comes from Lepisma saccharinum, assembly GCA_022664845.1. Taxonomy (NCBI): domain Eukaryota; kingdom Metazoa; phylum Arthropoda; class Insecta; order Zygentoma; family Lepismatidae; genus Lepisma; species Lepisma saccharinum. The sequence goes on along the minus strand of JAGDQP010003796.1, from coordinate 71,963 downwards.
GTTTTTGTCTTTAAAGCCGATCCTGCTTCGCGTGCGAGTGCTTTTACGGATTCTTTTACAGGTAGATTTTCTAACATATCCCCAGAAACTTGAATTCCTGTTTGTAACGCTTGTCGTCCAACGGCTTTGGCACCTTGTTTAATAAATGGCATTGCAAATCGAAAAAGACCACGAAATAAACTTCCGATTCCGTGCGCGCTGATAGACGGGTCCCGCAAAATACGGAATTCCGCGTCCGCGATGTACTGCTACTTTCATTGCGGGAGACGCGTAAAGTGAAGTGTTACCGTCAGTGTTCCGGATGCGAATGGCAAATTACGTCCTGCATGATCCTTTAGTAGGATTTCAATTGTATCGAAACTTTATTTCGATAGTGGAAAATGGACGTTTTGAAATTTAATAGTGTGCAGTTTTCCATGATTCGTATCCGTCACGGCCACAATTCGAAGTAATGGTGCTCTTGTATCACCTGCATATTGTGACTGCATGGGATCCATGTATACAAACACTTGCTGTGAGTGCCCAATACCCAGGTAGGGTTGTTTTTTAATTGTTCCAAGTTTTAAAATGTTATTACGAGGTTCAAATCCTGCAATGCTAACATGAAAAAAACGAATAGCTTGAATATTATCGGTGGTTTAAATTTGAACTGTATTGGAATAGGTAAATTCTATCCATGGTGTAATTCGATGATTGAGAATATTACGAAAATGTGTAGGTATATTATTTGTATGTTTGTGTACTTGAATTTGAACTTGATGTAAAATGAATTTGAGTAATGTAAAAATTATCATCAGTACTTTAGGAAAACATGCTTTCTGTTTAAAATGAAGTGTAATGCTTGACGTTCCAAATTGAAATGGTAATTTTTGTCCACGTTCTCTTTTAAGTCTACGTGTAAAGTATCAAAATATGTTTTTTCCACTTTCATATAATGAGGTCGTTCAAACATATAGGATTTGATTTCACCGTACTGATACTCGTGGACACTTATTTTTCAAAGTAGTTTTCCAATGACAGGCTGAGTCTTGAGCGCAAGAAGACACACGTTAATTTCGGAAGGGATATTATAATTTAAATTGCATGGAAATGGTTCAGGAATGATTACAATCAATGCAGGTTTACATCGACTATGCGGAAAATAGTGTATGCTGAGATACTCAACGATTGGATCATTACTAAACCCAAGAAGATTTTGTAGTTCTAGTGTCATTCCAATTATATAATGTCGTTTTCGATATCGTCTGTGTTTAATATAGACACGATCACGTGTGTAATCATAATGTAACATGCAAGGATCATCACTACCTGTTGCATCATCTTCATTTTCGAGATTGGGATCGTCACCTACAAGTTCAGGTTCAACATCATCATCAGCAGCAGTAAGTTCTCCTTCTAATTGTTTATTCATTTGAGTTACTTTAAGTAAATCCTGAAGTATAATTCGTAGCCGTTCTTTTTATCTTCCTTTTGTTTTGCTTTTGTAGTGTCTGTTCCTTTTCTTGAGTCTCAATCATTTTTGGAATACTTTCCAGCAACGTCGGTAAGGAATCATAATACCCTGGTGGAAATTTAATATTATATTGTGTTTTCTTTTCGCCTTCCGTTTGAACAATAATTTCTTGCTCCTGCTTAATATTATAAAAACTCCAGGGAATACTAATTCCCATTAGGTCCACCACCCAATTTCCTGTTAAATGTATTGGTTGAACAAGTTTGGTAGTATATGGTGTAGTAGTATTATCAAATACACGTAAACTAGCATTGGAGGGTAATGTTACATAAAATTCATTACCATGTCCGAATGATGTCATGATGCTGACTGAACAGTTTTTGGTCGTACCCAGCTATTCATACTTGGAGGATATCCTAACCATTTAACGTAGAACCATCCTTTTCTTCTTTTTAACACTTTCTAAATAAGGCACGTTTTCTTTTTGCTTGTAATAATTTTTATAAGTTCCTGATTATAAAAGCTTCCCTTGATGGGATCACCATTCCAATCATTGATTTTATACATGACAGGATTACTTTAATACATTTGTCAACAATAAAACTTTTACGCCACCATTTCGATAAGTATCCCTGTTCCAATTTATGTTTATATTTACTTACACGAACATTGCCTCCGGATTGTAATTTACATTTGGGTTTAATTTTGGATTTGTTTCCGTATAGGGTTTCCCAGACTTTTGTATCTGAGACATCAGTACGTGCAAGCTTAATTGTGGAATGCGGACTATGATTATAACTATGTACGAGATCGTTTAATACATCAATGTACCGGTATGTATTTTCTACCGTAATGTACTTGTATACTTTTTCCTTCAATGTGCGAATAAATCATTCTACAAGTGCTGCTTTTATTTCCGAATGAACACTATAATGAGTAACCTCATACTTTTCAAATACCCGTTTTACGTATTGGTTAAAAAAATCTGTCCCTAAATCCGTTTGGCAACGTGCTAATGGTAATTTCAACGATTCTAAAATTTTCGTAATGGCTTCAGCTACAACAGGACCAGTTTTATTTTTGACGGGAATACATGTTGCATACCGTGAAAAGACATCAATTGAACATAAAATGTATCTGTAGCAATCATTATACTTTGACACATTTTACATATCTCCTAAATCCATTTGCAGTAATTCATTTGGACCACTCAATTGTTGTTTTCGCGGAAAGGTTTTACGTACGGGAGCTTGTAATGTATAGGTATCTTGTGATGCTAACCATTTTTGAACTTTTTTTATGCTTTTTTGTTGTAATTTTCTAATAGTTCCCAGAGAAACTGGTTCCGAATACGTATAATACAATATGGATAACGACATGTTTACATTTTATAAAATCTAAAATTCCTTAAAATGGAATTATGTTTTTTGGCTTTGTTTTTTTTACTTGTAACTTTTTGCTTTTTATTACTTTACGAATAGATAAGGGATTCCTAAACAAAGAAGCACCTGAACCAACCTCAAAATTAATTAATTCTTTTGGAATATTAATTTCCTGCAATAATTGTTTGGAAGATTGTATACCAATTGGATTTCGTGGTTTAAGTTTTCTTACCACTTCATTTACAAGATCAATAATATTAGATCCTGGGAGAACAGTATTATCAATGGTTAGTACACCGGTTGGGTCCCAACTGATACGATTGGATGCGTGCAATAGGTTTAATAAGACTCCAGTTTTTCGACTAAGAGTTTTAGGAACAGGATCTAAAATAAATTTAAATAATTTATTTGTAGAAATAGTTTTTGTTGTGCCATCTCATTCCACGAGAAGTAGTGCAATGGGTTGATTTCTTGGTGGAATATGATGCAACTACTTACGCAGTGCGTGCTGATACATTTTCCATTTTTCCTGTGGTGTTATATCCATACGTGTTAATACGTTTTGCATTTTTGATCTAATCGTGTTTGGTGTGATTCCTGAGATTTTACTGATTATGCCAATTGTGCTGTTGCTTGTTCCGATAGAAATCATTTTTTGAAATTGAGACCTCGTCATGTTACCGATTGAGAAGACTCCCGGCTACTGCACTTAATACTGGTGCTAGCAATAAAGGTAGAAATGACCCTGCTTTTTATAATAATATTTTTCGTCAACGTTTAATACTGGAAATTGCAAGAGACAATGCACGTAACGTCCTTTTATGTCGACGTAATCTTTCTTTATGATGTGGACTTAATGGAATTTTTCCATATATAGTATTTTGGCTACTTGTGCAGTGGTTCGAATAACACCTCCTGAAGCTTTTTGTAACACCATCGTTGCTTGCCCTTACATCTACAAAGAGCACGCTCATTTTTTAATGCTTTAAGCTCGACATCCTAACAGGAACTGAACATTATTATGCAGGTCTTTTGCATGCGCATAGGTGCATGGTTTCATCGGGAAAAATGTTTGTACGAATTCGTAATGCCTCAGGAATATATTGAGTTAAATCAAATAGAAGATAACTATCTGGATTTACTGTTGCTTTGTTCAAATACGCCTACCAGTCCTTTGCTATCACGTGGCATAACTTGTCTTGCTAGTTACTCAATTTGTAGTTTATCACGTGGATTCTTAAAAATCACGAGATAATGACTATTTAAGGAAATGTTATGGGAATGCTTGCCTTTTGGAAATAAATTTTGAACAATGAAAATAACAGTTAACCTTTTATGGTGACTGTACTTTGTGAAAAGGTTATTTACATTTACGTTTGTTTCACTCATTAAATCGACTAAAATAATCATTGAATTTGGTTGAATTTCAAATGTTTCCATATTGGGAATACCTTGATGAATTCTAACATTTTCATAGGGTAAGATATGGAACAACAGCTCCATAGCACCAAACGATTTCTTTCAGTTTAGTACTAACCATATGATCTTTAAATTGTATCAACTTATTAATGAACGTAGTTTTTCCTGATTTTGAAGGGCCACTGACCATGATGATGCAAGGATGTTGAAACGGCAACATCTTGAAATCAAATGGATTTCCAATCCAGATTTTTGTTTTATAATAGCAAGTTCTACTACTAGTACTGTATTTTTCTTCAATGTTCTTTGTAGCCATAGGGTAAGGTTTTGTAGTCAGTGATTGCAATGTCTTTGCCGTTTACTAGCAGTTACCTGATGGGTTTAGACACAATGGTTTCAGGTTTAGACACAATCACAAATCCAGATATTCTTCGAATATTATTTGGAGAAAAAATAACTTTCTTTTTTGTTTTTTCAGTGATCAAATCATAGAAATGGTCCAGAGTAATTTCGTCTTTATTTTGGTAGTTTAGGGTGATGCCACTAATTTTTAAAATATCCTTGACTTTTCCAGTTGCAAATTCCTGTATACGATACGCATAATTATTTGGTCCCAAAACAATAAACAAATTCATATTCCAGCCATCAGGGATTTCATTAGCTAATTCGCCAAGATACATCCTAGTTTCCACAGGCGACTTCTCGTTTTTATTGTGGATATACATGATGGAATCCGTATCCACATACATAAGTTTATCATACCCAACAGTATCCATTAATTCATACAACCGTAGGCATGCCCATGATGTAATAAATGCTGCCAAAAAACATTCGAAAATGACAATCGTTTGTTTTCCTTTTCCTTGTCCCTGTACGTCACAATTAAGCTTTTTTTCTCCTACGGGTTACTGTCGAAACTTCGTAATATGGATTAAGCATAATGTTTTAAAATGATGCCCTATCCTCAACAATTTTACTTTCTAGTAGGTCTGTGCGTTGTCCCCATTTGCCATACAGAGAATTCAAAAACAATTTACCAATGTAATGCAGTGCCGTGTTTTTTAATGTTGTTGTACTTCATTTAAATATTTTCATGTTCTTCATAATCTTTGATGTACTGTTGTTTTTGTTGTTCTGTTTTACACTCGGCAGGGAATCCACTGGCTTCCTGCTTCATTCCTGCAGGAAACTTACCACATACTTTTTAAATAAGCCAGATTACATTTTAAATTCCCAGACTTCATGGATTTCTTTTACTTCATATCCACGTTTCATACTTTCATGAAGTTCTGGTGTGGCAAAAGTTCCCCTGAATTCCCTTTCTTTTTCTGTATGGTGGCAGTCATTATTATTGGTTTCTTCCATACATGTTCTGCTGAGACCAAAAAGTAATTTTGAATTACATGAAAAAGGCAATATTGGAACATTGAGATCGGTTGGTGGCAAAATAGTGCAATCTACAAGTCCGTGTGCTTTTCCCAGTTCCGGAAAATTGTTCTTGTACACGCGTGGCATGCCTAAAAGCAGCATTTTCGAGCCATTACCCACGGATACAAGTTAGTTATATCTAGATATTTTATTTCCTCTTTTTCAACGCATTTATACAAACTATGAAAGCATTCTGTCCTTCCTCCTTTAAATGTAAGCTTCGGAATCAATCCATCATACAGATTTGCGCAGTGGGTCTTAATAAACATCTGTATGTCCTTGTTTTTCTTGACTTGTTTTTCCCATTCGCATTCCCATATCTCGATGAATGTTTTGTTTTTGAGACTGCGTACGTATTCTGCCTTTTTCATGGTACGATCTAATACGGCCGTTGTTCAAGACTTTTTCCACCATCTAATGAAGTATAGCAGGGGGCTAAGATAACACTGACTCTGCATGGAAAAAGCAACCATTGAATTCTGCTATAGTTACTTCTAATGTATTTTCATCTTTAAAATATCCATCTACTTTGTAGGGACCAACTTTTTGTTCTCCTCCATTAGCACTATGTTTAAATTTTTTACCCGTAGTATGTGAAAATTCTCTAGCAATTGCAAAACCTTTTTGCTTTGCTTGTCTCGGTGCTGGAATCCCAAAGATGGTAAGATGGCTATACTATTTTGTTCCAGATATTATGTCCTAAACACACGAATAGTAAACGGGCAATAGTAGGACTACTTAGAAAACACTTTATTCCCCCTGTTTTTTCCTCAATAATATTTCAAAAATTCACAACTGCCTGGGTTAACAATAATACGTTATTCTTACAGTTACTAATTAGTTCTTTTTGCATATTAAATTTATAATTGGGATCCTTCTGACATGCATCATGCCATGCCGTTAATGCTTTCGCATCATCTTCGGATTTAATTTCAATATCAAACCATTTAAGATCTTTAATGGGACCATCATAATTTTCGTTTTGCTTTGTATTGAACATGTATGGAAACTACCCTTTCTTTAAAATTCCATCAAGACCGAATGTCTTTGGAAAATTACTAAGTTTATTGTTCATATAAAGCAGCGTATCTAAAAATAATACGTTCATTTAAGATAATTTGCACAATTTTTTGGCAATTCATGATACATTGTATATTTTTCCATGAACTTGATCTTCAATTCAGTTTCTTGCAACTAGTATCATGTCAAAACCCGATCCGTTGTGGGATAGACATACTACCTTCTAAAATTTAGGCCTGACAACTAGTATATGCTTTATAAACTCTCCCATCGTCTTAAAGATAAAGTCTCTACTATGACCATTGTTTGCATCACCACAATTATCACAGGGAACCTCCGCATTTGTTTCAGTCCAACATTTGGTTACAGCGATACGATGCACAAACCAAGTTAACTTCATGCTCCCTTTCTCCCTTTTCATTATCATCTAATAGCTGGGTTTCGCAGTCAAATATAATGGCAAGATATCTATCATACTGTTGTTTCCTTAATGCTTGTACATAGCACGCATGGCCAGGTAACGCGAATTTTTCACATAGGGAACAGTATATTTCTTCACACATATGCTTTTGTTTTCGAGAACGACGGAGCATATTTACAAGTCTCTGATAAGTTCCACATTCTTGCACATCCTGACATAAGGATCTATTACTTTTCTTTGATGGAACTCTATGATTAACCAAACAATTCAACGAAGGAAATATTCTATAGCAAGCATCGCTTGGAAATCGGCCTTTTGCTGCATCTGTAATGCCATGGTACTCTTGACAGTGCGCACGCTTAAATGTGCATTTATGATACATTGGCTTCACGTCGTATCCTTTCAAACAATATGGACAATATGTTTCTACAAATAAGTATTTCCTAATGGTTATTCCGAAAGTCAATAAACAACTATTTCGGAGCAGCTGGACCACTATACACTTTAATAATTTCTCTTGTTTTGGGGGTTTTCTCATACACTACAATTTGGTAATTTGGAAGTAATTGTTGTTCGAACATAAGTACGTCTCTGTTTGTACATCCGTTAATTTTTTCAATACCAACACCTGCTTTAAGACACAGTTCTTTCGCTCTATCAATCCACATGTTTGGATTGCTGTCTGTATTTTGTAAAGCATGTGCTAACGGATAATTCGCATCTGCTTTCGCATGGGCCAAAATCAAACTTTGTGGCAAACAACAAATATCATTGGGAACTTGAATCGTACCTGCTAAAAGAAACAATCCCTTATCCACTAATTTATTCATGCGTCTATTACCTACTCCCTGGCCAAATCGAGGATCAATCCAATCGACTTTCATTTTCAATTCTCCTATCCAAAAACTCCCATTAGAACTGAGAACATTTTCTAGTGTTTGTAAAATGACTTCAAGAGTAAGTTCATCTCTTAAACGCCAAGGAACAAAAACTGGACTGTTGGTGGTGGGGTTAATGCTATCGACCGTTAATCAGGCGTATGCATATTCTGGAATTCCTGATAAAATATGTCTTGTGGCAAATTCAAATAATCTATTTACATACTGTTCTGGGTCCACAATCGGTACTTGATCAGTGTTTTCAAGATTATTTCCCCTCCCATGAAGGCCAAAATGCACAAATTTTCTCTGACTGCTGGATACAATGGTAAAATCTTGTGGTGGTTCATTTCCACTACCACACACACTTTCTGTAGGCTTCCACGGTTTCCAAACAGAAGGTGCATCACCATTCTTTTTACTAAATTTTTCAGTGCCTCTTCTTCTATATTATTTGGTGTAACATTACCAAACAATCGCTGAATAACAGGGGGAGCATTACTTGATGAGCCTGCTTCAACAAGAATATTACACTGTTGATCGTAAGCTTTAGCTGTAGGTGATTGTGTCCGGTTAAAGGTCATTTTTTTTTACTCTTTGAAGTCATTGGCATACACAACTCCTCTGCTGGTGGCGGAGTACAGAGATTCACATCATCAAAATCTTGACTTCCATTGTCTTCATTTGGTCCTTCTTGTCTAATGGTACGATTCAATACATCATATTCAAAAGTTAGATACATCATATCAGAGTTTAAATCTCTTGGTGCAATACCATTATTATTATTTTGGTTGCAAGCTAAAACGGGCACCATAGGTGGTGGAAGCATAGCATTCAGTGTCGGACTAACGTCACCAGGTAAATTAGGTAATGGTTCGTTTGCATTTTCTTATATTTCCCATGAAAGTGGTTCACACATACGGCGGCTGCGGGACGGTGCCGCAAACCTGCCGCACTGACCATAGCGGTGTGGTGACCGTGCGGGAGCCGGAAGTGATTTACGGGCCATTCACAACATTGGATGGTTCACACTAGCGGCACGGGAGCCGTGCGGTTTGTCTCTTTTGGAAACTTTTTTAATCTATTCTTTCTTTTCTTAACTGTTCAATTATAAAAATGGAGATTCTTCATATTTTTCTCTATTTTAAGTAGAGAATTATAAGCTCAATAATAATAATAATAAAATAAAGTCTGACCGAATATTAAAATGAATAATTTGAGGTATAAATTGATTACTTATTTTGTATTGAAAAATAATGTTATCCTTATTTACTTACTTGCTCTATGGCTTACGGAATTCGCAAGTCCATCGCCGCAGTAGCAAACGATCGCCATCGGGCTCTACCCTGGGCAACATCAAGCCAGTTTTCACTACAGACAGTTATTTCTCCAAGATTCCTTCTAATATTGTCCTCCCAACGTTGTCTCCATCTTCCCAACGGTCTCTTTCCCTCCGGCTTTCCAATCAAAATGGAATAGTCTTTTTTCTCCCATCCGAGTTACATGGCCTGCCCAGTTTAGTCGTCGCGATTTCTTTATTCTTACATCAGGTGAGTCGTCCGTGGAGTTCTTTATTATGTAGTCTCCTCCATTCTCCAGTCATCTCATCCCGTTTTGGCTCGTATATTTTTCTCGAGACCTTAATTTAAACACCCGTAATTTATATTCATCTTCTAAGGTCGTACTCCAACTTTCGCAACTGTAAAGTATTACCAGCAGAATGACAGTTCCGTATATTTTCAATTTCAACTTCCTCTCGGAAAAAATTATAAATCGGCCAGTACAGGTTCTTCGAAGTGGTAGAGTTCGAGTTCAGGAGGGACATAAAAATTGTCAGGCTTTAAATAATAATCTAAGGAAAAATATGAACTTAAACAAAATAATGGTAGCAAACCAGGGTTGGCAAAACTGCCCCCCCCCCCCCAAAAAAAGTTTTTTTGTTTAAATGCTTTGCTTTATTTGTTTACATTACGTATGGATAGAAATAAGTTTGTTTATCCTAATGTTCTTATGCAACTGCGAGGTTATGAAGGACAGGACCTACAGCTACAGCTCTAAATGGAATCCGAACCAGTACTCGATTTGCACCTGAGAGAAATTGCCCCCACCTGGACTCGAACCCGGGACCCCTTGTTTACAAGCCGAAAATTATATAATATTATGGCATATAGTTTAATATGTGAAATCGTCACCATGAAGTTCACACTATTTGTGGCATTTTTGCTTTTATTTATTGTTTAAACAAATTGATATTTTAAAAAACCGGGTTTAAACCAGCCAACCCTCCAGCAAACCCCTCTCCATATAAACTGTCACTCCCGCCTACATGAGAATACCTTCAGAATTTCCACACTTGCAGGTACAATATTCTCAATATATGGTAGGAATATTCCAATAATAATAATATGGATGGAATTATCTACGAATTGTCTTGCTGGTAAATGCACTAAAAAATGCGGTTTCTTAAAATTAATAAAGCACTTTTTATTTTTGCATTGAGAAATAATTTTCATACAAATGAAATATCAACATTATTTCATTTTAAATAAGAACATAACGGTTTGGAAATAGAACCACTGACCTTATTTTAAAACCAGCATGTTCTCAATTTGAATAAAAAGAGAAATTTGAGATTTCATACCTATGGAAATTATTTCTACTATTGCACAAACGTGCGTATCCATTGCGATAGTTCTTTAAACTGAGATTCGTCCTTGAACGCCGCAGAGTGTTCGCAGACAAACCGCAGCATGTGTGAACTTTTTGTGCGGCTGCCGCACGGTCGCCGCAAGGCTCCTAGAGTCAAAAGAATGCAGATGATAATGTAAATAACTATAGCCACCATTGGGAATGTTGCTCGATTTTTTAATGAGAAGGGGAACATGTAACACAGCAATCTGGGCTAGAAGTTTACAAGAAATACTTTACTGAAGTCTTTTTTCATAAATGTATTTTTGAGAAAGATAATGAAATGTGACTTTAGTTTATGTAGTTGATTGAAAAGTCTAGAAATACTATTCTTCTTCAAGGGGTGGAAGAAATGGAGATCCAATGCACAAGGAATGCGTACTGGTGGCCATCTACCTAGCGCTTATTACTTGTGCAATTAAGTTTTCGTTTCCTTCACTGTCTCAAGAAGAACAGAGTATTTCCAGACTTTTCAATCAACTACACATACTAAAGTCACATCTAATTATCTCTTTAAAATACTTTTATGGTACAACTGACTTCACCAAAGTATTTATTTAAAATTCTAGCCTAGATTGCTGTGTTACATACTTACTTCCTATTTAAAAAATATCGAGCACCATTCAAGAGGGCGGCCATAACAAAGGTACCCTCTAAAAGATAGGGCATTGACCTGGTATCTATTCATGTGTATTTGTTCTCCATTATTTAAAGAATTTTACAAATAAACGTGTGTTTTCCGAATTAACATCATACTATATGTACGGGTACTAATTTTATGAAAGAAATTTTGGCCACTGCGCCCGTCTTTATGGACGAAAGCACTTTTAATCATGTTTTCTGGTAGTTTCCTTGTGTGCCTTACTCCTCTACCAAATTTGGTCCAAAAAGTAGTTTGAAACTTTGATAGGTTTACTTGTCAGATATTTAAAGATAGATCATGAAGAGGAGCAAAATTACCCATTTTTTATCAGTCTTACACACTATTACAGAACGTGTATGAGACCACAGTTTAATATTTTCTTAAACAACTCTTCTGGAAAATTAGTCTATTCTCCTTCTCGTAGCACTGTCCTTTGTATTGGTAAGACAAGACAGTGAGAATTTTTTTCATTAATGGCAGCAACTAATTAAAAACTGAAACCGGCGTGGCGGGTTGGGGGGAATTGCCTCTCTTTTCCCAAGGTTATGACTGAGCAAAATTTGAAATCCATTTCATATCCAACCCCCATGGTCTTATGTTATAGACGAGGACTTTGTATCCGTCACTAGGGAAGCACACAGGTTTGAGTACTGCTGCCGCGGACATCCTGCTGAGGTTTACTAGGATTTTCACACTTTCACCAGAGGAATTTTGGGATTTTTTCTAGACAAATATTCGGGCCGCTACCTTCCTCATCCAAAGAAAAGTATACACAAGATTTTCTGAAACAGCATGGTTAAGTTTCATCTTGTTTTTATTTCATAACTGCCATATTATTGCCAACAGTCTTTTTCTCTATATTAATAGTAAGTTAATTTTAGCACTTTTGCTAGTGTAATATCAATTCCTTTGTATCACAAAAAGAGGGTGGCAGAATTTTACCAAGCGCAATCTTGTCTTTCAACCGAACCTACTGTGCTAGAATACTCTACTGAACTCAGTGAAGAAGTGCTTTCGTGGCGATTAATATAGTAAGTTTGTCTGTGACCTCGGATACCAAGCTGAGCGTCGTTCGGGCACGTTAATAGTATGCCCGTCCTTAGAAGCTAGAAGTCAGCATAACTGAGAGGGAAGGAGTGTGTGGCCAGAATATCGTAGATTTGAAGCACTACATTTTATAAGAGCCACGAATACAGTGTAACGTTTTGTGCACACCATTCAAAAACTATCTTGGTGTTATTATCTGAAATAATATGAATCCTAGAAACTGGCACGGGCAGTAAGTCTCATGATAGTACCAGCGACACCATCCCATGATCCTTTGCCGTCTGATATTGCAAAGAAGTACCATTCCGTTGGGGCATTAAAATCAATATAATGGTTACAGATGTTAAAATTCTTACGGTTCCTATATTGGGCTGCAGCACCATCAGAAAAGTAATAAATATGCTTAGGTGTTCTGCTGATAAATATGAGGAGGTAACTTTCTTCATTTTTAAGTGCTGCATTGTGTGACCTTAAGTAGCCAGAAACATCGCTGTTTGCTTTCAGCAAGGCACTTGCCGTAATCTTGATTGAGACTATCGGGAGGAAATCAGGAACAAAATTCATTGATATGGTTGGTCGCCATAACAACGCGGAAATGTGGCTTTTACTAGTCACACAGCTGCACGTATTATTTTATATCTTCTGACCCCATTGACATTGATGGCCCAGTTTGTGTTTTCATATCTTTTACAGTATAGCATAGGGCACCAAATATACTTTTTTCACGATTTTTTCGAGTTATTCAAAGTCAAAGCAATTTTTTATATTTTTTTCTCTAAAGATCGGCTTGATTCATATTACATGAAAGCTTGTTCAATTCCCTGTAGATTGCACTTGATTTCAGCTTCCTAGACCACATAAGGGCGGCGTTGAAGCAATTTGAAGATAGTTAACTGTGCACAGAAATGGGAATTCCTGTAAATTTTGACCTTGAATAATTTTGAAATGAAAAGACATTTGGAAGCAAAATTTTTCAAAGGTCGACGATTAGTTTAAACTCTTCAAATTTCATACAAATCGGAAATGGTTACGTTGAAAACTTTTGGGCATTACTTCCGAAGTTGGTCGTCCGTCTAGTTTTCGACTGAAAGCCTGATGAAAGCTACGAAAATTTAAAAATCATCCATTTTTACGTCCAGTTTACTGGTTTTCTGTTTCGTTCGGTTACCGCGTAGGGTGGGGATGTTCACATTTATTATTAATAATTGCTTTCCTGCATTTTTCGTACTTCATCTTAAATTAGTGACAATGGGAACGTGGAATTTAGGTAACGTTTTGTGCGGTCATGTATATTATCAAAATATATTTTCATATTTATTATTAATAATTGCTTTCTTGCATTTTCGTAGATCTCTTAAATTACTGAGCATGGGAAGGTGGAGGTTAGGTAAAGTTAGGTGCGGTCATGTATCTTTACACTTTTTGTTCTCATATACGTCACAGTTCTTTCCGTCGGAACAAAGCTTACCACACTCTGCAATTTGTTGTTAGATTTATTAGTCCATGAAACTTTCACGCAGTTTCAAAGATTTTAATCAGTATCACCGTATTGTTTCACAAGCTGTAATACCGTTAACTCGTATCCAGGGCAACGTTCCTGTACACATGTAGCAATGTTCACAATATAAATGCTCGTAATTTTCCCACAATCTAATCATGAGGTAACCTTCCGCCAAGTAGTTCCCTCCGCTTCCCAAATAGTTCCATGTTTGGCACCGATTATACAATGAAATAAACTCAACTTTCGTTCTTTTTATATATTATTAACCACTCAAACGAGAAATTTATCCATTTCTTCCCTCTAAATTTTTTTAATTTTACTAGAAACGGACGACCAACTTTGGAAATTAACCCTATTTTTGTATTCTGCTCGCATTCTAGCAAGTTTCATGACTATAGGGATGAGAAACATGTCATTTACAGGGCAAGGTTCTAGATGAATTCAAGATACTAGCATTAGGAAACTTTAATTTGTTTTATTTATATGCTAACATGAACTAACCAAATCAAACCTAACTTTTAGTAACAAGTCAAAGGTAAATAAAAAACTTATGATTTTTCACGTATATAAAAATGTGGGACAGCGATCTAGAACAGTCATCATTTACAGGTGTTTCCACTGGTCTATAGTAGAAGTAGCCAAACTAAACTATTAGTATGTCCTTCCGCAATAAAACAGCTTGATTAAACCTAGCATCCCAAGCTTGTCCCGCACTTTCTTCAATAACAAAACTGAATGACAAGATTAATATTAAAGAGATGTCTTCTAATTATCTATATTAAAACAAGTACAAATGTATATTGAATTGCATATGGCTTAGATAATCTCCAGTAAGTAATCATGCTGAGTTCACTGGATATTACAATTCTCCGAGAACCTGTCTTCACACCTTCGCACAATCCTTACGTTCCTCTTTTCCATTTGTTGTTCTGGTGATTAGGTCCCTAAACAAAGAGCGTTAAGCAGACTAATTAGGTTTTCATTTAAATCACCCTCGCTCACCTCCATTTATAACGAACACCTCCATCCATCCATTTACGATTTACATCACACTCACAGTGATGCCAGTTCTGTCGGCAAAAGTAACTACGATAAACGTTTAAACTATTGGCAATTCTAAGTTGTTGTTTTTTTTAATTGAGCACGAAAATAATTTTATGAAACTGATATTATTCCGGACACGTTGCTTATTATTTATTTGATGAATTCTGTACACAAAACACACCATTTTTGTTGTTAGTCCTGGTTAAAGTGATAATTTCAAGTTACAAATAAAACCTATCAAAATCTAAGCAGATAAGATAAGGACTGTAGTTTCATTTTTTCTATAGTTTTTCTTTATTGCTATAATGTAATTGTTGTAGTGTTTTCTTTCTTTAACAACTAGAAGCAGTGATCGATTTGTCGGGGGGGGGGGGCCGTGCTGGAAATTTTCCCTAATCTTTGAGGTTTTCATCCCCGATTGTTGATCCCGAATATCATCCCAACAAGGAATAAAATCTTTCTAGTTCTACCCAAACAGGTAGTATGTTGAAACTTACAACTATATTCTAAACGACCGTAGTGTGTAGCTAATCCACGTATGTTTCACAATATCAAGGGCACCTAAGCTCCACGTTGAAGGTTAGATTAGGTAACGTTTGCTTCCTGTAAATATGTAGTTCTTAAACATACACACTACCTACAGCAAGCCAAAATAAATGTAAGTTATCAAGAGACTTCAACTTTTATTAAATTGACTGAGCAAGATTTCTTTTAATTATTCAAATCTCGCGCTCACAATTTACTCATTGATTTCCAGTTTAGTAGATACATTTACAATGGTCATTAACGACTGTAGGTCCTCGGACGACAGGTAAGCTGCGCGATCTTGAAACAAAGTTAATTCGCAATAACATTATCACAAGTGACATAATCAACATTATTATTTACAAGTGTATTTGTTCAATTATGGACATGCCAATGGAGATACACCCGTAAGTTCAGCTAAAAACTATTTATTTCTCGTGAATGCAAATTTTGATCATTCTTGCAATCTTGCCAAAATTTACATAAATTTCAATATTTTTCAACAACTACTAGTAGTTCCATTGTTGAATAACCTAAAATTAATACACATCTCTGTGGGTTTGTAGACTACAAATTCCAGGTACATAAACTTATGTTGAAATTTTTGCAATAAATATCTTTGATTTCAGTTTTTAAAATTTGTATCTCTGCAATGACACATTCAAAAGTTGACAAAATTGTATCAGAACATAATGTGAAATCTCTCCTTTTTATTACACATGAAAAGCTGTAATGGGTGTAGGTATCATTTACAAAACACTTTTCTTATTACCCCATGTTAAGTTTTTAATTAATTAATTCCACGGAGTAATAAGAGAACAACCTACAAATGAATATTTTACTACTATTCACACACAACTCAGAGCACAAGCAAACATTAATATTCTTAATGAATACACAAAAATGGTATTTGTATAATACTTACAAGTAAGAGTACTTGATCATTATTTCTCTTATTACCCCGCTTTCCTCTATACAATTTCAAATTATTTTAAATAGATTTTCTAGTGGAAGTTACCAATCAAGTAGCTGCAATTTAAGAACATGAGAGAAACGTGCTCTTTTATTGGATTGGGAGTAAATTCCATAATCCTGCATCTGATAGGTGAAATTAAAAAAGGATAAAATTCCAAATTTTGGTTAAATTAAACTGAGATAGCCAAGCTGTTCATTTACCCTAGATCTATCTAATGGGGAACAATATATCGTTACAATGAATAGCGTTGTTTGGATGTCGTGTTTCTCAATGAGGTTATGTAAATGATAATGTTTCCGAAATCTTATTTTCCTTTACCTTATATCTTTACAAATTGCAATGTTGTGGTTTAAAATGATAATATTCCGGATCTTATGCGCTAGTTGGTTTGCCTTATTCAATTGTTGGTCTTATGTATAAAATACGTTGTAAAAAGTCATGACAAAACTGTTAGAAAGGACGCAAATTCTATGTCAAACTGAAAGAAGTTTCGGGAATGTTCTTCGAGAAATGATGTAATGACAATCGCTTCCGACTTAATGCGCTACGTGTCACTGCCATGTATAGACAGTTCAGGAGGGATTTGATTTTAGAAACTTTGTCTTTTGTATTCATAATCTCAGGACAGTGTTGTACATCTACCATAAGGAAGTAGCTAAGAAAGGCTCTAGTTACATCAGTTTTGATTGACTATATAAACCACATCATATCCGAAAGCATTGAGGAATTGCATGTTTTCAGCGATTCGTGTGGTCGACAGAATAGAAAACATTCTGTAAGACGACTTCTTCTAGCTAAATTAACGATTAGCAGATACCAAGAGATTCAGCAGTATTTCCCAGCGCGAGGACATAGTTTTCTACCTTGCGATTTAGTAACTTTGAAAACAGGTTTTTGTCGCGCTGATCGAGTGAATACTCCGCAATAATACAACTCCACGATAGCACAAGCTACGAAATGGGAACAGAAGTGTCTAGTACGACCAATCCAAAGCGACGACATTTTGAAAGTCAAAGACTTGTGGCCAACGTTTTTAAGAAGACAGTCATAAGTATGAAACCTTCAATATTAGCCAGTACCGACATATGATGTAAAAGCCTGATGAGTCTGCATATATTACTGTGTTTCCATTCCCTTCGGCTTTACTAGACTACAAGTTTAAACTAAACAAGAAGTCAGGAACCTGTTACTTTCTCATGCACAAAAACAACCGGAGAAAAATTACAAGCAACTTTCTGTTGTTGACAAACTTTACTGTTACGTTACAGATGTTTGGAAAGAGTTCTGCAACGAAATTTGGAAGTGGTCTACGAGTCTTCTAACATTCCATTGGGAGAACAACACATCAGTGCAGATAGTGAAGAACAGGACTAAAATGCAACCAAGTCACGTTTTGTTATTAAGTCGGCAAATGTAGTTGGCAATTCTACTCAGCAAACTACAGAATATTATATTAAGACTAGTTTTTAAGCCTGCCTCCGCCAGGCATTTTCTGATCTACCATTTACAAATGGATATCATCGTCCCAACCCCAAAAGAACACTTCCGTAACGTACTGTTAGTTTTTTCATTTCTGGTTATCAGGGGTTGGGAATTGTTTTTAGGTAGTGAATACAAATAAATGGTAAATTATACATTTATCTTAGTAATTATTTCTGACCTGTTATGAAATATTGCTGAATTTCAGCTTTCTAGGCTGACGGGAAATGCACACACGATTTCCGGGGTTGTAATTTAATATTGAGGCAGGCTTGTTAGAGGGATAAATGCAAATTTGTATATTATACACACTTAATGGAGTTTGTTTTTAAATATCCAACCTACGACCAGTGTGCCACTAAACAAATCGAAAATTACAGTAACTATATTCCACATTCGATATAAAAGAAAATGTTTTCAATTGCCAGTAATTTGGACATTATGTTTAAATAGTCAACAGAGTCATTAAAGGAGTACTGCTCATAAAGGCCGTTTTCTGCACCTCAACCGATTTTAATGAAATTTTGCACGTAATATATAGACAATATGAGAGTTCAAATAATCCAAATCCTACGTTCCTACAGATTCCGGTTATTAAGGAAAGCCCGTCCAAAAATGACCTTTTTCAGATTCTAATTTTTATAGTGTTGTTCAAAATAAATTCTGATATCTCCAGAATAGATTAATCTATCAAATCCAAATTTTGCTTGAAAAGTACTAATACAATGAGAATGTTGCAGTGTAGACCAAAAGACTATATCTTTAACCGTTTTGGAGATAAAATAATTTTCTTACGTAAACGTTCAATTTTACCTATAAAAATGCACCTTTCCCAGGAAACTTTGTATTGTTTAACCATCAGCCCCCACTAGTTACAAAATGATACTTCCTTCAAATTATCCCCATGCCATGTAGAAGAACGTATTCAAAAATCATTGTAACTGATGGGGGCTGATGGTTAGAAGAAACATTTTATACTGTAAAATTGAGTACTTCACGTGGCAGTATATGTTTGAAATTCACCTAAATAAACCATCACAGGTCAGAAACATCGTATGATATCCAAATCACATTTTGTGTGACAACTACATTTTGTGTTTTTCTGTCTCTCCTACCGTTCATTATTGACATTTTCTTGTAAACCATTACTTTTCTCCACAGGTAACTGCATTTTTCTTGCGATATATTCATCTGTATACATGTATCTCACATGCGCAGATCCATAGAAGTTGAAAATAGAACACGATTCGGACGTAATCTATATTACCTACGTATTTGTGTGTTGGGTATTACATGATCCAGAGCCTTCCACTGCTTAACTCTGCTGTTTGCAGATTGCACCACTCACCGTATTCTTGTTATTATCGTTGATTTATTTGCCTTCAAGGTCGTGTACTGTTTATGTCCTTTCTTGAGAAACTGAAGCATTTCAGATTAGAAACCTAAGTCTGATAGAAGTTGGAGTGAATCCTGGAAGCATCTGTCGACGACGAAAATGTTTTCCTCTTGAAGACATGCTCGCATTTCTTCGGTGTTGTTTTTAAGCATGTGTTCTGATATTTTAGCGTCCGTGCTTCAGCGAGATAAGCAGTAAATATTTCTATTTCAAACACGGCTGAAGTTATCAGCTAGAAACTTTTATTGTGATATAGTCATAATATCCTTACTTGTCACACAAAATGTGGTTTGGATATCATAAGAACTTTCAGACATATGGTGGTTTATTTAGCTGAATTTCAACCATAAACTTCCACGTGAGATACTCAACTTTAGAGTATAAAATGTTTATTCTAACCATCAGCCCCCACCAGCAAGGGCGCCGATTTCTGTGTAACTTTGGGGGGCATTCATATATGTGTCTTGTTACCAGATAAGAAGGCACATATGATGATCTTAATACATGCTGTTACTAGAAAATAAACTTAGGAAATAACAGAAACTGATGTTAGTCTAAGCAAAGGAGTAACTCAGCTTTTCTAAATGTGTTTCTCTTTCTGTTTAGCTCACCCTTTCGCCGCGCTACTGCTTTATTCGACAAACACTGTGTTGTTTTTCTTCTTTTAATTTTTGGTTCTTGATCTCGACAGGCATGGTTCAAGAAGCTTCTGTCTCACCTACAGTGAAAAAAAAATATTTGGACAAGTTCAATAAAGAAGAAAAACACTTATCACACGCAAAACGTGGCCCGGGCCATTTCGAAATCTCTTGCTCGTTTATGATAATTTAGAAACCTTAGATAGAATGCTATAGAAATATCTACTACTCGATACATCTGTAAAGTAACAGTCAACAAAAGAGTGACAACTACGTAAATTCATCGCAAAAAAAAAGAAGAAAAAAAGGTATTTGGACAACCCCATACTACTCTCGAAAGAAATGTGTTAGGTATCCTTTTGCGTGGAGTATTTACGTAATTCACACCGTGTCAGGCATAAAGAAGCAGCATGGGGAACAAAGTGAGTTGAACAACATTGGAACTACTCACTTGAATTTCAAATTACATGCGGACGGTAAAAGGTACTGAGACATAGTCAAGCTTGTTGGAAAGCCATGCTTTACCATTGGATACATCATAAAGAAATATAAAAAATAATAATTATTGGGGATTCGTTCTGGTTAACTAAACTAAGGAAACTAAATGCCCAGAATGAAACCTATATTCTTCATTTTGAGAACAAAACTCAAAGAATTAGTGATAAAGATTTGGCTGCTTTACTTATGCAAGTTAATGTTACAGATGTGTAGATGTGAACAAAGAAATTGGGATTC
>JAGDQP010003796.1:0-50890 GCA_022664845.1 Lepisma saccharinum | reverse complement strand
AGACGAAGATAAATTTGTATTGTAGTGATGGATATCAGGACGTGTGGCGAAAGAAGAATGAAGCTTTCAGAAAGCAGAATATTCCTTCAACTGGTTAAAATGTTGGAGGGTCTGTTACGATTTTGGGTTGTGTAATAACTAATGGAGTGGCCAGTATACACATCCGGATACACATCTTCAAAATCCCAAATTTTTCAACTAATTTTGGATTGTTTGTGGTGTAACATTAACTTAGATATCATAGGCGAGTGAAGTAGCCACATCTTTAGCACTAATTCTATGAGTTTTGTTCACAGAATGAAGAATGTAGGTTTCATTCCGGCCAGTTGATTTTCTTGGTTGGCCAGAACGGATTCTATTCCGCAATAATTGCTCTCTTTTATGTTTCTTTATGACGTATGCAACGGTAAAGCATGCATTTCCAACAAGCTTGGCTTGTTTGACGCGGTGTGGATTGCTTCAATACACTACGTAGACTGCTCTCGTACACAAAAGGATTCCTAGAACATTTCTTTCGAGAGTAGTATTGGGTTGGCCAAATACTTTTTTTTCGATGAATTCACATAGTTGTCTCTCTTTCGTTGCCTGTTAACTTATGCCTTGTTTAGATTACTAACATTTTACGATGGTAAAAATTATAGGTAAAACTAACTTGCGTTCAGACTACCGAACTTAACTAGGTTATCGTGTTTGTTCTAACATTGTCTGTAAAGAAACAGGTTGAGGTTTCCGTGGTTGAGTAAAGAAAGTGCTTGTTACACGGGAGAGGATAAATTATAAAAAATAAATACAAATGAATTGATTGTAGCGTCAAATTTTGTAGATTAGTTCTGCCATCATTCTTTTATATTTTAAAAGTACTACGCACCACTATTATACTACGTATATGTTTGAATAAAGGAAGAAGAAATAAACTCACGAAGTGATTCGTGCCTAATAACTACCTTGCGTTTAGACAGTCGTTTCTAACTAACGTTACAAGATAACCGTCGTAAGTAGACGCTAGTTAAATTTGAAACCCGCGTTAACGGTAACTACCGTTTACATGACTAAAATGAATTCGGGTTAACGTTAATCATGATAAAATGTTAGTAATGTAAACAAGGCATTACAGGTATATCGGATGGTAGCTAGTTCTATAGTATTTTATCTAAGGCATCCAAATTATCATAAAAGGGCAAGAGATTTCGAAATGGTCCGTGTTTTACGTGTGATGCAGTTTTTTTTTCCTCTTTGTTGAACTTGTGCAAATACTTCTCTTACCCGCTGTATATAGTTTCCCATTTATACGTTGTATTAGAAACTCAAAATTACAGTATTAACGGTAAACAATAATTGCATCCAAACAGCAGTTTGAAGGATATATTTCCTAGTGCTACTTTTGTGTGAGTTCTTGTCGTTTATTTCTCTTCTCTATTTTTCTTTTTTTAAAATTGTTTGTATATGACAAAATCACGATGTATGATCCTTAAATAACAGAAAATGACATTTTCATTTTTTCTTTCTTTTCTTTTCTTTTCTTTTCTTTTACTAAATGGTATTTATCGATTTCATGCACGAAACTCCAGAAACAACACAAGCAATGCACGAATTAACTCCTTTAGCCAGGGGAGGGTATTATACGTGATGTAATTTATATAAGTACTGTAGCACACGAGTTTCAGGGAGGGATTTATCAATGAAATAGATGTGTCAAAGGGAGATAAGCTTAGTAGAAGGGGAAAACGAATGACCATGTACTGTAGAAATAGGATAACTGACTTCATCTTATGATTTGGGGCCCCACTTCAACCTTGAAGGGGGGGCAAAGTCCCCTGGGATCGTCACCCTTGCCCATCAGTTACAAAATGATTTTTGAATATGTTCCTGTACATGACATGCAGATTATTTGAGCGAAGTATCGTTTTGTAACTAGTGGGGGCTGATGATTAAACAACACAAAGATCCTGAGAAAGGTGCATTTTTTATAAGTAAAATTGAACGTTTACATAAGAAAATTAATTTTTATCTCCAAAACGGTTAAAGATATAGTCTTTCGGTTTAAACTACAACATTCTCATGATATTAGTACTTTCTAAACAAAATTTGGATTTGATAGCTTAAGAAGGAGATAGAGCTGGCCGCAGCGGTCGGAAAACTGGTGTTCAATTTAACATGGGTTCTCACACATGTTGTAGGCAAATAATGGTTTAATTCCGTTCTTTCGCATAAATTACTGAATAGTGCCATTAATATGATGCATCTCATTTTGAAGGTACAATTTGAACTCTGTACGTGGTATTCTCTTCTTATAAATACGGATAATTATAATCCAAATTCCCATAAGAAAATTATCAGAATTAGAGGAAAACATTTACCGTAAGGAAAAGAGCTAAAAGCTTCGGACTTTACTGAGAATGGAGTACTATCTTTATATTTTTGCGTTACTTTGCTACTTTTCGCTGTTTCCAAAGACATTCATTACACGCTCGATGAGAAATTATATCCTTCATAATTGAATCAACAGAAATCAGAGATTAAGTTTTTCTCGTATTCACGTAGTTAGCCACTTACCTGCCAGATGACACTATGGTCACTCCTCATCCCACTTTTCTTCACAGCGGTAGCCGGCCCCTTTGAAAACATACTTTAAACTTCTTAACAGTGGCGGGGAGGAAGGAAATCATCGTAAACAACGGGAACTTCAAATAAGAAGAATGGCGAAATTTAGGGCTTCTTTGAAACTGCTGACAGTTGGAACGCAAGCGAAGAGCTGTTTAGTCCATTACATAGTTTGTATCAATGCTAAAATTCATTATTATGTGGGGAGAGGCTTCATCCAGTAGTGGATAGAATATGGTTGCGATTTTATATATGCACTGTATATAACAATTACACACGCAAAAATTCCACATAATTTACCACGTATTGGAGTGGCGCAATTGCGCCATATTGTAACAATAAAATATGAGCAAGTAGCCGATATGCCCGCTCGCTGGTGCGGGGTGAGTAAAATATGTTGGCAACACTAATAGTCGTACTACTGCTACTACTAATGCTAAAATTAATACTACAACCACTACTACTACCAATATTACAACTACCACTGTTATTACAACTACTAATACTACTGCAACTACATTTACAACATTAAATTATTAACATCACATAATTATTTTAAAACATTAAATCTAACAAGGAACACTACTCAAATGTAACACTCCGATTTTGATAACATTTGGCAGGTATATATACACATGAAATAAATGAATACGTGTTTTGTAGTTTCTGCGGAAAATGTTTTTAGGGGGGAAAAGCCCCCACCCAAAATCGTGAAAGTGTCCGCCCGAAAGGCGAGAAGAAGTGGACCGAAGTTAATGAAATTGTGCACAGAGATTGTAGACGTAAAATGAGGGCCCGTGTTTCGTATTTTCCTGGAAACAACGGGTGGGCGGGGCACAGACCCCTGCAAACATTTGATCACGAAATATCAAAAGTGCTAATAAGTGTACGTCAAAGTGCCGAAAGGACATGGAGAATTGTAACGAAACTATGTATAGGGACAATACGCACAACAGAAGCGAACGCGTGTTGTTTAGTTTGTGCGGAAAAACAGTGTGGGGGACAAGGCCATCCTCCGAAAAAGGTAAATATTATCGCAGGAAGGAGTGGACCGAAGCGAATGAAATTGTGCATAGATATTGTACATATAAAAGAAGGCAGTACGTGTTTCCCAAGTGTCTCCCTCCGATTTGCTTCAAATTTGGCACAGCAACAGTAGACAGAAAATAAATCGACACGTGGTTGGTTTGTTTATGTGGAAAAAACATTGTAAACCCCCCCCCCCCCGTACCGCTAAGGCATTGCGCGTGGTGCAAAATCTCATCGTGTTTCGACTATTTTTCCACAGACGTCCTTTTTTGTGAGACATTTGAATCATAATCAGCTAGTGACTTGTACAATATTTTTTATGTCTATATTTGTGTACATACACATAAATGTGTCGGAGCGGAGATATGTTGCAATCGATATATCTCTTTCTGTGAATACGATCTCTATCACGACGTTTTCTTTACTTTCTACTCCCAGCCTTTACTTCGAGTGTTCAACATGTTTGATGTTTGAAGAGTTATTTACCACTCCAAATAGCCGGGGACACAAAGTAACACGTATTTCCCACTTTCTATGCATTGGCAGACTTTCACTATTTTCACACTAGCCGTTTCCTACCTATAACGAATTTGATAGTAATATTTCGGGACGGGGTCTTTTACTCCCTTACAGTGTTTTTCCGCATAAACAAACCAACCACGTGTCGATTTATTTTCTGTCTACTAGCTGTTGCTGTGACAAATTTGAAGCAAATCGGAGGGGAACACTTGGGAAACACGTATTGCCTTCTTTTATACCTACAATATCTATGCACAATTTCATTCGTTCAGTTCACTCCTTCCTGTGCTCCTGCGGTAATATTTACCCTTTTTCGGAGGGGGGCCTTGTGTCTCACACTGTTTTTCCGTTCAAACTAAACAACATGTGTTCGCTTCTGTTGTGCGTATTGTCCCTACACACAGTTTCGTTGCAATTCTCCATGTCCTTTCGGAGAATGTGTTATTCATTTTTTTAAATTTTTTTTACAAAGCTTCATCATCTATGTTCGTATTGCATGGACGTATTAATTTGATTCCTGTCAAATGCAAATGAAGTTAAAGTATTAACAGAAGTCTGATAACGATTACAATTCATCTAATAAGGGTACAGGAAATATAGCAATCGGTCACGACATTGCAGTGTGTGTGTTTTTGGTCCTCTGATATCGATATTTTGTTTCTTCGCGTTACCAAAGTGCCTCTCTTAGACTTCGAATAGGTGATCATTCAAATGTCTCTCGTGGTAAGAGGCGCAATTTTGCATAAGAATGGGTCATACCATTGTTTTGAGGGTGAGCGATTTATATTCTAAACACATTTTTGTGCGGTTCTGAGCGTTCGACATCACATCCCTTGTAAGAAGAAAAGCATGCTAATGCGACTTGAAAAATTATAGCAGGAAACAAGCTGGAGATCTATTCCGTGTGATAGTTGTTGCTAATATTCCTGATAATTAAACATATAACAACATATTTTGTACACGCTGCTGTAAACAAGTTGAGGAAGCTTCTTTAAGTTCATTTTTAATTAATGTGAACAGATGATTCCTGTTTTGACATCTTGTGTCGTAGTTTAGTGTAGTTTACATGTGTCTTCTGCTGAAACTTGCTACTCGAAGCAGAATATTGGCTTCATTGTTTAATTGAAACACGCTTAATTATTTCTCTGACTTTGGAGAATAATAACGTACTTAGTAAGAAGGGAGAAGCTGCGTAGTTAAAACTTGGTGATATATAGTCTTTCGGTACTTTGATTTAAATGTAATCGCGGATGAAAATATTTCATTCTTTCGTATACGACTTTGTAATCAAGAGGTTCCGGATTCGATTCCCGCTGGTAAGATTGAATGTAATGGCTTGGAATCCATTTCAAATTTAAGTTCCATCTTTAACGCGCTTTTTTCCATCCGATAGAAGACACCGTTAGTTCATTGTGCTCAAGAACCTTTATGTAATAATATCTCCGGGAAAAGTGTCTTTTAAAAAAAGTTAAAGAAACTTGTGTAAACGGTCACTTCTTGGCGTCTTCCATCTACAACCAAGATTGGTAGCCGCTTCGTTAGATCATATCCGTAATCATTTTTATGTGTTATTCCCTGACCACATTTGTAACTGACACTCAGCTTTCGCAGAACAAGTGTCCATTTTAGAAAGTAAAATACAAACAAGTAAATATAGTTGATTTTTACAATAGTTAGTGATTGAAGTGTACAAAATTAAATTAAGAGTTACCTTTTCTTTGTCATATGATGCCAATTCCGCTGTACAAAAGCTGATTATTTTCAGCATGACGATAAAACCATGCTGGACATAACTTTTTGTCATATTCCTTTTCACGTTCAGGGTAGTCATATTGGGAAACCTGTAAAACAAATGTGTGTCCTACGGCTCTTAATTGTCCTACGGTGTAAAACGAACGTTGTCTGGCTCGGGTTGGATCGCTTTAACATTCTAATATGTTATTTTTGCCACGATGGCTACCATCTCAGAAAATCGTTTCTGAAGTCATATCGGCTTCTATAGCAATGTGCGACAAACATATTAAGTTTGATATCGTGATAGAACCTAAGCTAGAGCATGTTTTTGTCATGTCACCTTTCACTTCGATAGTATGACACTCACGATATCGTATATTGTAAATCAATATTGTATATTACACAACCATATTGTAAATAAATCCGCAGTTGTCTGAGAGGTTAGCACGCTCGCTTTCTGTGCGCGTGGTCGCGGGTTCACTTTTCTTAGGGCCATTGAACGGATTGGTTCGGAGCCCACTTTATCAAGCTCTGTAGATTTCGTCTTAGAAGCTCACAAATTCCTTTAGGACACTAATAACAATACAGTCGATTATATTGGATACTTTTAAAAATATATGTCGATCTCCTGATTTTGATATCAATGACTTCGGTTGGCATTTTCAACATCAATACAATCTATTTGAATACTTCGTCCGTCATCTTGAAAATCATTTTTGATAGGGAAGGCTGGGGTAATACGAGACTTAATATTTATTTACGGTATTCGGCGTGAAAGTTTTCTACCAGAACAAGTACTTATAACAACCAATTTGAAGAACCTTATTTGCAGTTTTTTAACTATTAATGTTGTTACATTGATAGTATCTTTTTGAAAAATAAATAAAATTTGCAACATACTCCTGTCTCTTATTACCCCAACAGCGAAGACTCAGTTGATCCTTTCAATTTGGATGAAAGAAGGATCTGTTGGGGGTATTAGTAGGCAGTATCTATTTATCTACTGAAAGCCCAGAAAATTTTACTTTAGTAACTGCAATACTTTTGAAGATACAGGTTTTAAAAAGTATAAAACACGAAATTCCATTTGCAAAATTGTCATAGACAAAAAAGAGTCATACAATTAGAACTTGAAAATGTAAAGTAAAATATGAAATAATTACAGAAGATGGTAGAAAACATGATACTTTTCCACCCAATAAAAAGTCAATGCGAATTAGAAAGTTGAAAATACGCATTTTTTTTAACGTTAGAAAAAATGAAAATGGACCAACAATATCTTGGTCACTACCTTTACAAAGATGAACAAATTGAAAGGGGAAACAATTTCATTTTTAGATTTGCATGTCTTCTTTGAAATGATGACATATTTATAGCTGTTCCATGCAGAATAACTGAGTCACTGGTTCTTATGACCCAACACCTCGAAACCTTCTACACTAATCCAGAAAGTCATATTTTTTTGGAACTTTCAATCATTTAGCATTATTTAAAGTAACTGAAACTTTTACAGCCTCTAAAGACGAAGCCTACGTTAAATGTGAGTATCAAATGCATTCAAATGCATTCTTTCTACAAAGAATTCTTGTAGAAAGCTTCTTTGTTTCAGAATTAACTGAGTCTCTTATTACGCCAGCCTCCCCTACTATATCTTTACTACTACCTGTTAGAATGTGCAGTAAACCTGAGTAGTCATATTGGAAACACAAATGGCGTGGTGCACTAAGAAGCTACCATTACCTAATGATTTTCTCTCGTAATTCTGTCCTTACTATTTTCTTTCCTTCTTACATTTGGTAAAAGACTTATGAAATCTGAAACATTAATACCAACCCTCTAATTGTAATACCAATGTGTTGCAAATTATGTTCCTTGAAATCGCTTAACATCTAGAAATGTCACTTGCCAACTTCGGTCGCCATCTTCAAAAACAATTTTTCGGTCTAATATCTTGGTAACTGCTTGTCGGAACAATGTCCAACTAATATTCTTCTTACTAGGCCGACTCACGTTTGAACAGCTCTTTAGCGTACGACAGCGTTCCGCAAACTGTGGTCCGCGGACCACTGCACTTGGGCAGGCGCAGAGTGATGCATTGAACCTACCGCCTAATAAAACTGGTCCGCGCTTGAAAATAGTTTGCGCAACGCTGGTGTACGAGGTTTCTGATTATATATAAAGAGTGATTTTGACTACTACGTCTTTGTCAGAACTTGAGAATTAAGAAATCTACGAATATTTTTATGAGTTTTTTCTTCAGTTTCTTTTCTATTTTATTTCCTCTCGACTTGTTTTTCATTGCTGTTCATCAGTCTGGCTGCTCTCATCCCTTCACGCTCTTTTTCGCAAGGAACCTTGTTTCCAACACATTCGTTGAAAAATTGTGATATCTTGTGCCTGCGGTCAGTCTACAGTAATTTCTAAGTTTTCGTGTAATAATTACTTATTTTGTAACCATTAAAGTATAATGTAAGCGTACAAGATAGTATTTTCACTGTCTTTTTGCTATTTAAGATCTTGTTTGGGAAGCCAATGTGTGTGCTAACTTCTGTTGTGCGTTTAAAAGAGACAGTGATTGTAGATGACCCAGATGTTGTGTGGAAGTTTGTGTGGAGGCGAAAGGAAGATGTGACGGTGATTAAACTCGTAAGAGAGACTGAATTTTCTTTCCTGCCAAAATGGTTCAGGGAAAGTTTGTAAAAAGGAAAGCAAAAAATAAAGTTTTATGCACTTCTAAGGTACCTTTTCCCCCTAAAACAATATTAATATTCTAAATATTAACCTGGACATGTCGTTGAAATGCAGTATCCAACCCTACACACATAATTCCTAGTGGGTAAACCTTACCCTATATTAAAACTATCAGAGGTAGGTCTCCTTTAATATTCCTGAGGACTTCTACCTACTGTAGTTTTAGTATAGGGTACGTTTTACCCACTAACAATTACGTGCATCTGAGAAAGATTGATTGAATCAACGGAGGCTTGAAAATGTTTTGTTTTTTCAAGTCCCGTTGTCATGGTAACCATAAAATATATGCGAATCAGAAACCTTTTAAACTTTCTCCAATGCCAGCGCTACCAATGTGCGAAAACTATTGACAATCGATCCAGAAACTTCGTTTTTAAGAAATGCAAAGGGAGCTTACAAGAGCTCTGCACACTAATGCTCAATAAATGAATATCGTTACGATAGGAAAAGTAAGTGCTTAAATATTCTAATACAGTTAAAGCCTTAAGGATGGTTTCTTGCATCATTATGTGAAGTTTGTAATCAGATCGATGTTCGATCAACTGTTTAATAATTAAGTCTGCTATGGAAGCGGTACCGGTAAATGTTTTGATATTGCGCTGTGGTTAAAACCTTAATAATAATTACATACACCATTATGTCATGTTTGGATGAAATTGGGTCAATCATTACTTCGGCATACTCGAATATATGTTTACTAAATGAGTATCGTTACCATGGCAACAACAAATATTGAAGGATGTTCAATTATGTACATCAGGCTGCATGATGTGCTTGCGGAAGTGGCGAGCACTTCCAGGGAAGAAAAAGAGTGTGGCAAGGGTCTTTTATCTGAGGTCCCATTCGGTAATTCGCCTGCTAAAACAGGAAATTCGAGGATAATTTCAGTCGGGTGGCTGGCAATACTGATCCGAAGTCCGTGGTGTACGAGGAACAGTTTTTTTTTTTAGAAAAAGTAGAGTAGTGAGCACTGTTGCCAGCATCGCGTGTTTTTCGGAACTCTTATGAGTTTTGTAGATACAGAAATAAACATTAAGAATAATATAAATTTTATATCTACCATAAGGTAAATTAAAAATGATTAGTGTAATTACTTGGCAACTATGGTTCACTCAAAACGAAATTCATGTATTAAATAATAGAAATAAATTCTCGTTGTGAAATAATAATTTTTGTTCATTTTTGTCAGAAAATTAAAAAAAAAACTAGTTTTAAAACTCAAAAGATATTTCTGTCAGATTTCGTGTTCTTTCTTGTAGGAATTAATTTGGTTCAGTACAATTTATTCTATTTACTTCTAAAATGATTCCCCAGTTTTAGAGAACAATAATCAACAGAAGATTCAGGATTTGAAAAAGAAAAAAAAATGTGTGCTGAAAAAGAAGATAGAAAGCATTGAAGAGGGAATTTGTTTCTTATTTTATCTGTCCTTGTTGTGGATACCATAGGACTAGGTTGTTTTTTTTAAGAGTACCACGTACGAGAATCCATTTACTCGTAGAATGGACGAAAAACGAAAACATCGTTCTGAATGTAAAACTGCATTCTATGCGGATCTGGTGGTGCAATAAGCTGTAAGCCTTTCGAGAATTGAAACTGAAGGAGACTGAACAAATAAACTGAGTACAAGCATTGATTACTTAGGAAAAGGACGATTCTAGAGATAATAAACCAAAACTAGGAAGAAAATCGATGCCATTCTGACCGAGTAGTAGTTCCCAAGTTATAAACTGCTCTTCCCTTCATCTCGGAAACCGCCACTGCAATGTATATGATCTATACAAGCTCAACGAGACATTTCCAACGACATCTCAAACACCTCCCTAGCTCTAGTAGTTCCAAAGATATCTCTGGCACCGCTCCTGCAATGTGTATAACATATACAGGTTAGTTAGTGTCGCAGAGACCTATCGAACAACACCTCAACCACCGTTAGAAATTTAGATTCCATTTTTTCTTGAATCTGAAAACTCATTGAAAAAAATATTTAGTTTCTGCTTAGTTTTTTTCTTTGTTTGTATTTCAAGTTTTATTTCTTGCAAATCTTTCGTCAACACCAATTCAATTACGTATATCCTTTTTTCCCAATCTTTAGTCTTTGATAGAAAAGATGATAAAATCCAAAGTTGAAACAAAAATCTAAAACTTGAAAGTTGTTTTTTTTTTAAATTAAAATCTGAAACTCAGGATGTAAAAGATTGTCTTTATTCGAAGGTTCAATGACCACATTTTAAAAATTAGCCAAATTACTTCACCTGTAGGATGATGTGATGAACTAAAGTTTTTCGGTTCATGTACTGAAATTTTTAAAGCAGTTCTTTATGGTCACAGGTGAAGTCAAATATCTTTCCATGGTAAAGTAGATATCTTGGAATAATTATCCTGTATCTTGGAATAAGTTATAAATAATGCTGCTACTTAAGCTAATTTTCACTTCTTTGGATATTACTTGTAAAAGTTTTTTTTTAAGTAGCAAATGATTCATTGATTCCATTTAATAGAGGAAATAATTTCTGAGGGTGTAAATATACAACATTCTCCGTAAGTATTAGTTGTAACAGACTATATGACAGAAGATTTTTTTTTAATTTTATTTGGTGATCAAAACAATACAACATTTTTTGTTGACTATTTACAAATCGAAAAAAATGTTTACAATATATTATTTGAAAATTGTAAGAAAGGAATTGAAAATTAAAAGATGAACTAGCACAAAATATAATGAATGGGAAAGAAGAGAAATAATGAAAGAAAAAATCAACGAATTGAAAAATAAGAATAGTCAATTGATTAAATATTAAATTAACAAGAAGACAAAATTGAATTAAATAAGGAAAAATATAGAAAGAAAATGGTGCAAAAGGCTAATATAAAGTACCTCCCTTCCGTACATAAAATTGCCAAAGTTAATTCACAACGATTTCATCAGGTAAGAACCTACATCAATAAGAACCTAAACTTTTTTCTCAGTTACTTGTTCAAAATAGATGTTTAATGTGATGTTTTGCTGCATAGCCTTTATGGAAAGAATCCAATTGTTGTGCTCTTCCAAACCATCTCACAATTAAACTGACCGAAAATGTAGAACTAAACCAAATAGGTAATGTATTCACATATTTTTTTAGAATTTCACTGAACTGTTCTAGTGATGTAACAAATAATTTTCTCCGTCTGTAAAAACTGATTCTATTACCAGGATACGACAAAATATCGTGTGTACCATGATTCAAGATAATTGGCACGTCTTCTTCTCCTCCTCCTTCTCTCTCTTGTATCTAGCATTCACTATATTCTACGGTTCTTATTTCACGTTTTACTGCTGTTGCATCATCTTCAGCTGGTGGTGCTTCTTCAGCTGGTTGTGCTTCTTCAGCTGGTGGTACTTCTTCAGCTGGTGGTACTTCTTCAGCTGGTGGCTGTGTTGTTGGTGGAGGTGCTGTTGAACGATTTTGAGGGCATCCGATGTTTACTAACAGTTCATTTCGCTTGTTTCTTAAACGCTTCAAATGATGCTTTTTCAGCACTCAGGTGATCATAAGCGTCTCTAATGGTTTCGTCCAGATAATCACGTTCGTGTTGATTGGCTACTTGTAGTATAAACGGCATCATCTTTGTTTTACTAAAAGACCCACTCAATGAAATTTCTTTGATTTCTTGTTCTCTTTCTTCTACCCTTCCTTCTTCATGTAGAGAGGTCTGGGAAGCTGTTTTCGTGAGATCGAAAAGAGGTTGGTCTTGAGACGTCGTAGAAGAGAGAAGTGCTTTGCTGGTACTCTGATAAAAGATGGAGTGAGTGAGCAAAAGGCAAACGAGAATACCTCCTCGGCTGTTCGGAAGGCCGGGGAAAACTGCCTGGATTGCATGAATCAATATTTCTCTTGAAATTGAGATTCATAGATGCATTTAATTTAAGAAGAAAGCAAATTGCAAAGTAAACGATG
The DNA here is from genome assembly GCA_022664845.1 of Lepisma saccharinum. Lineage (NCBI taxonomy): Eukaryota > Metazoa > Arthropoda > Insecta > Zygentoma > Lepismatidae > Lepisma > Lepisma saccharinum. The sequence continues at coordinate 38,315 of JAGDQP010003796.1, read as the reverse complement.
TCATGCGTGGGCCCTAGTTCACTTGGAACGGGGACATTGAATTGATGCTTCCAACCAATGGCCTCCCTTATTCTTTTAGAGTGAGAGGAAGGCAAGAAAACAGCATAGAGTGATGTGAGACTGGTGCATCCCTTGGTTCTGAATTCAGAGCACGGGATTCGATGTCAGAAATTAGAAGTGTGTGTTATCATTCTATACTGTCAGAGTAAAGAGAGGCGGCTTTATGGATTCACTTACTGGTTAATTTTAATGAAAGCAGTGAGGCGATGTAAGTTCCCGAATGAAGCATTATCTCAAGGTAAGGGTAGGAAATGCGAGCTATTAAGATGGTAGAAGCTAGGCAGTGAAAAAGATATGTATTGCGGGAGGATAATTATGAGAGCGTTAAACGATAATGATGATCTGTAAAACTGGCAGAACAGATGAGCAGATTGGGTGTAGTTATGGCTTTCGGGACCGATTATTTTCGTCCCTTAGAGCTAGACCGCTCATCTCTACAGAAGGAAGGCGGACAATGGTGTTCGGCAAGGTACTATTCAGGTGAACCTTCGGTCCGAGGAATCCTGACTGATACAACGCAGTAATAGCGTGTGTAAAGAGTAGTGCGATAGACCTCCAGAGCATTGAGAGAGTGTTTACTAGAAAAGAGAGCACACGGATAGGATAGAGAGTGTGCGGGTCAGCGAAATTTCAAGTCTTTTGGTGTGAAGACCTAAAGAACTAAAATTGTCTAGTAACGATTGAGCAAGCCATTAGTAATCGTTTGTACTGGATTGTGTTATATTGCGAGAGTCGTAGTAGCAAAGAAAGATTCCAGAAGCCTCAGAAAGTTCGGAGCCATAACTTCTAAATAATATATTAATCCCTTTTTATGTTTATTCTATAATTTTATGTCAATATATTCATATATTCAAAATTATCTCTAATCCTTTTTCTTAGCAGCCGGTATGATTTAGCAAATTCCACAATTAGAGGAGAGAGAGAAATAGAGGGAGAAAGAGAGAAACTAGTCTCTATTGGAGAAATTACATATTCACCTTATACTAGTAATTTTTTCTAAATAATAATTATTTTAAATAAGTTGATCGGCTAACCGATCTGGCGCCCGTTAGATTGATATTACCAGTTATAGGCGGAAGTGATAATAAGACCCTTGGTCTTCGAGAGACCTCCGTTTAGGTCCTAATATATCCGAGCATTGTGTTAGAAAGATACTAGAGAAAAAATATTGTCTCGCACGGTAATCTCTTACTTGTATCGTATAAATGTACTTTAACTAAGGTGAACTGGGGAATTTCAGGAAATTTGAAGGAAACTAATTGTATTTTGATAACGTTAACAAAGATGACAGATGATATTTATTGTGAAATTTAAGAGATTATAAGAAATTGCAAATATATAATAATTTTGATTTGCTTAACAATTTTGTTTAAAGTCGGTAGTATAAATTGTGTATGCCTGTCACACGATTGATACAATTGCAATAAGCAAAGATATATAGATACAATGAAATGAACAGAGTTACAGTTAAATTAAAAAGTGGAAGATACAATTAAATCAATAGTGGGAGACCTCCTACAGTTAGATTTCCTTACAATTATTAAAACTTTGAGTGATTTTTAGAAGTTAGGATGGAATTTTACAAAGGTTTCAGACTTACAATTTTGAACAGTGTATTGGATATAGTAACTGCCTTTCACCGTATTTCCCGGTTCGCACCGCCGTCGTCGGTTGCTCCAGTAGAGTGAAGAGATGGTCCGTCAGTTCAGAGATGATTCTGGGTCTTCTATTTATACGAGCTGTTGGTTTCGTTTTTTCCTGCCGTGGATTTTTCAAACGAGGCAATTAACAAATCATTAGCAGCTTGTTCTTGGTCTCTGAGTACTTTTGTTTTTGCTGATTGTTTGTTTAAAATTAACAAAGTTTTAAGATTTTTTTCTTGCTTTTAAGATTTATACATTTAGAAAAGACTTGAACATTATTTTTTTTAAAGTCAATACAATATTTTAATGACGTGCAATATCTGCGTAATAAAATAAATATTAAATATAGACACATGCGCAGATATTACACTTGTTTCCATCGATCATGGTAGAAATTTTGATGGATGGAAAGAGAGGCTAAGTAGTAAGAGAGATTCAAAATTAAACGAGAGGGGGCTATGACATTGTGTACGCAGCGCAGGCGATGCTATTAAAAATACTTGCCGTTATTGTTTCTGGAAAGTGACAGTATCATCATCTCAAATAATTTGTGATTTCTATATTTGATAGTCAGCTTGCCAGACACTGAAAGGCCTTATTTCTGGAGGAATAGCACTGTATTGTGTCTCATACTCTTTGCGTATAATATAATTTATTTCGTATACTCAGAATAAAAGAACCAGAGGATCTTTCAGCGCAATATTGGAAGGTTTGTTCGTTATTCCTGGAAGCGTGTACTTTTTTGTCGTTTTGTACTTAATGCCTGTGGTACAATCTGACACATTTGGTATCCGAAATCGAACCCACAGACCCAGGACTGATACAGCAACACTTTGAATTAGTTATTTCATCATAAATCTTAAAAAAAAAAAATTTACAATCAGCGGCTACTTCTGGGATGAAAGTGAGAAACATGGCAGAAGTAGTCCGTGCTTAAAATAATTGAAAAAGAAGCATTTCATTTTCACAAAAAGTATAATGCGAATTTACACCATTTCGTGAAAACTACCCAAATATAGGCTATACGGTTCAAATACAGGCTAGTAGTCTGTCTAGACTTGTGACAAAAGTGTGAAACAGTTTCTCAAGGACGAAGGAGGTGACAGGATTCAGTTGGCGACAAAGAGTTGGATGTGGTGGATTTCAACAGTGGGAAATGTTATAGGTAACTGTTATTTGTATTTCAGTTTTTAAAACAATAAAACCAAGTATGAAATGTTCTATAAGGTAAGTTTTATATTACTCAGGACATCACTCGTGGTCAGTATAAAACAAAAAATAAATCATATTGCGTATTGACTGCTGTTGCGTCACAAAGTAATCCCTACGAATGGTCTAAATACAGGCTACCTTGCCTACCTACATCTTCATTTTAAGAGCTTCCTTGATTTAGAACACAGCACCTGGAATTTCAAACCCAGTAAGCCCATTTCATATTTCAACAGTTCCTGTCATAAAGAAAAGAGTCAGCAATCGAGGTAGAAAACGAGGAAGTGCTATTGCTCGGAAAAACTATTCAAAGAAACAACTATTGCTTCCTTGGAAAAGCAGGAATCCAGTAAATGCAAGAAGGCATTATCTTTTAATAAAGTTGAGCAAACAGCTGAAAAGATAATGGAATATACCTGAACGGAAATAACAACAAGTCACTTTAGAATTCACAAAGACAAGAATCAAATTCAGAAGAATCCAGGATGATGTTTTCTGATCTAGATCCTTCTGATGATGAAGATAATTGCTTTTTGATACGCCAGTTGGACAAAAAGACAGATGATGAAGATGCGAATTGCATATTCTGCGACAGGATACTTTCTAAAGACAACAGCAAAGATATGGAATAAGTGTATCATGCGTTCGATGTGGGCACATAATGAATGTGCCTGTGCAGAAAAGGAGGACTATCTTTGAGTTTTGTAAATAGACATTCATAATCTATATATCACTCTTGAACATTATTTTGTACCGTTGAAATTTTTTCTTAATTATTTAAGGCAACTTTAAAGGGTAGACCGTATTTAGACGTGTTTCAAAACTGAAGGTTATAACATTATCTGTAAAATATATTTAATACCATAGTCAAGTATTTCCAAGCTAAATTTTCAACTGGATTTCAAAGTAAACATACATTTTTTCATATTTATTTGCAGTTGTTGTTTAGTACATTCCTTGAAATGTTTTGGAGATATTCGAAAAATAAAAATGGCAATCCGTACTTAGAACTTTTCCTCTACATTTGATTCTTTTTCATCGTCTTTTGTAGCAGGGGCGTAACAAATTGCCTCTACGCCCCCTCGCGACTTTAAGTTGATGCGCCCTTACTTGATGCAATATCTTAACTTCACGCACCCTGCAACTTCCAGTTGGTGCGCCCTTTAAACTAAACTAACTCTAACTCGCAAGTTCATCGCCGCAGTAACAAACGTTTGCGATTGGATTCTGTCCTGGGCAACTTCAAGCCAGTTTTCATCACAAACACCTACTTCTCGAAGATCTCTTCTAATATTGCCCTCCCAACGAAGTCTCGATTTTCCCAACGGTCTCTTTCCATCTGGCTTTCTAACCTGGAGAGAATATAATCTTTGTCTTTCCCCCATCCGAGCTACATGGCCTGCCCACCTTAGTCGTCACGATTTCATTATTCTTACAACATCGGGTGAGTCACACAGTCCGTGGAGTTCTTCATTATGCAGTCTCCTCCATTCTCCGCTCAACTCGTCTTGTTTCAGCCGTTTACCCCTGTTGATCGAGAGTTTAGTATTAGTACGCTCGCTTTCTGTGGTTGCGGGTGATTAAACCGCGTAGTTATTGGTAGAAATCCCGCGGGATCCCACGAATTACCGATACACTTTCCTTTTATTACCGTTATAATTTATACCTTATTTAATTATCGTTACACTTTAAAGCAATTGCTTTATATATACTTGGTTTGCGATTGAATTGTATATATGATCTTTAGATATCTTTGGAACGAGCCGTGAGGAGAGAGGTATGAGAAGTCGGACAGGACTTAGTTTAAGTATGTACTATCCCGGCATTCACCTGGTGAAGTGATGAATAACATGTAAAACAAACACCAAGGCTCAACAGAAACTTTGTTTATTTGGGCTACACTAATGATTCCAGCGCGTCACGATTCTACTAGCTGTTAAGTTTCTAAAATCCACAAACATTCATGCCCCAGCCAGGATCTGAACCCAGAACCTTGGAGCCGCTGGCTTAATGCCTCAGACCGCGTGGCTACCACGGTCTGTACCAAGGTATAAATTTTAGTGACAGCGGTGAGCGGGCCTTTGCAACTTTCTGTTTTCAGTATAATAGCCTATGGTATATTGGAATAAAACAGTTTTCTCAAAACCGATCGGTATGAAATTCACCCCAATTAAACTAATTGCAAAATTTCATTTAAGAAAATGAGCATTACATTTTTCTACCTTTCCGAGACCCTTTTTTTTTCATTGAAAACGAATGCTCACTAATTTTGGAAACTCCAGAGCCGACCTGAGTTAAATTTATGTAAAGGCCGTAATGTCATTTGTAGTCATTTGAATTTACGTAAAATTCAAATGACTACATGTTGATGTATTAAGTAAAGTCTAAGTACCATTTTTTTAGGTTCAGCATATTGCGGGACCAAATTAAAAACATAACTTTCGTAACAAACATAAAAAAATGAAAAAGAAATACAGAAAGGAAAGCCGGAACATGCTTAGCTCGCATTTTCTACCGAGATCCTACTACACCAATACTACCATGAAGACATCATCGCAGCAAGCGCGCGCAGAGCATTTCCCGTTGGCGCAATCCCAGCGGTTACGCCATCTATAAGGCAAAAGTATACTTGAAATGGTTTCGAAAGCTTAGTCGACTCAAGGTACGTATCGGCTGCCATCTCGTAGAGAACGTAAGAACCGCTTCATGCACGGTTCACGAATGCAAGTCTGATTGATTGTCCACAACCATTGATAATTATGATAAAATGTATGTTATGTGTGGGGACTTACGAATAGAACGTTACAGCCTTTACAAAAGCAGATATAATTTTTCCTGGAAGTTAATCTTCAACAACGTCAACTTTCTAAAAGCATACACACGGTATTACTGAGCTATACTGAACAAAATATTTCTCCAATATTTCTTCCCCAAGTTCAGATAGCAAAATTATTTATAAAATCTTAATTTTAACGTTACTTATTATTATTATTATTAACCATTAATTCTAGATAAAACTGCAATTAGATTTCTTTTATTCATGCCAAAATAAATAAGAAAGAGAAAAATATCAATGATTATAATAGCTATAGGGTGCAGGCTTTATTGTATATGTCATATGAAAGCTTTTTCTGATAACATTTTCTAGACCAGGATATTTTAAAAAATCTACATAAGTGGATTGAAATAGAATGTGTACGATAATTGTTCCTAATCAAACACAAAAAGTTTTGATATAAAAAAGGAAGTTTGTTTGACTTCTTCACGCTATCCTTCCTAGTCAGCAACCAGGAGTCAGACTATCCTTTGCCCACCTACTTGGATAGTGGAGACGCATTTATTATGGAAATCCATCCAGCAGCTTCTCCGGAACCTCGCGGGTTGCCAGATTAGTAGGATACATGCACCAACAGCATGTGTGAAACAAGACATCCATAACTCCCGGCTTCTAAGAAAGCTAGACTACAGGAGTCCGCCACGACTCCCAGCCAATTATACATCTGTCATTTTCCCCTGTTGTTGTGCAGTTCTCACAGAATTCATCTTATAGTTTTTCTGATTGTTTTCGTTGGCAATTGTGCTTCAATTTACAGTTGCGTACTAATACCATTGGCTATGAAGCATCGGAGAACTGAGTGGTCCAACCGACATTTCAGAGGAAATTTCAAATAAAAATAATCCTTTTGTTCCATTCCGTTTACTTAGTTTCTCTCAAAATTAATTGCAAACATCCAGTATATAGGAAGTTGTGTCCTTTCATACAACGTTGCACTTACTTCAAATGTGTGAACATTATATTTGGAAGAACTAACCCTATCAAGATATCTTGTCTTACAGTCTTATTGTAATGCTCAAGAAATTAAGCGGTACCATAGTTTAAAAGACCATGTTAAATGCTAAATAAAATGTGTTTCAATATAACAACTCTGGACAAGTAAGCTTTCAACTGGATCAAGGAATTCAATGAGGTTTAATAATTTATAGAAGTAATTCTTCATCAACGGAACTCAGATCGTATGATCTGCTTTCAAGGGAACTGCGAGAAGTTTAGCGAACCATTGTTCAGGGTAGTTGTTCGAATGAAGTTTTCCCAAGTGTTTTCTCTGTTGCACCAACCAAAACCACTCAAAGGAAAATAATTTATTTATATAACATTATTTCAATAATTTATCTCAGTAACAGCTTCGATTAGTTTCCCGACAAATCTAATTTATTTATAAATATGACTTTCGGAGGACACTGGTGTCATATTCCAGCAATAGGAGGGGATATATGCAGGCCCAGATTTAGGGCTCAAGGCACCCCCTACCGTGTTGCCGTAACTCAGTGTAGCATTCGGGAGGTCTTGGGTTCGATCCCAGCCGCCGACCATCCTGACAGGTTTTCCAGGATTTCAATTCAAGGCACCCTGGGCACAGTAAATTTGGGCGCCCCTATAATAAGTGCAATACTACGGTAATAACAATGAGTTGAAAATTGACCCCGCTCTCAACTTAGGATCCGCCCTATGATATTGATTATCTATTCGGGTTTGAACTAGGGCTGTTCCGATAATCGAGTAATCGATAACAATTCGATAAAATTTCAAAACCGTTTCGTCGATAAAGAATTTTAATTTTATCGAATTATCGAACTTACGAGACTCTCGAAGTGTTTGAGACTCTCGAAGTGTTCAAGGCACTCGAAGTGTTCGAGAATCTCGAATTGTTTGAAAGCAGCAAATATTAAAATATCTCAATACGATTGCATTTATGAGTCGTTTGAATATTTTGAAAAGTTCGGGATTATCGGAGTGTTTGGAAGAAACAATGCATTCGAGGTCATCATAGCTGTACATAATATGTACTGCATACATGCAGGGTGCTCACTTCAAATATTACCTCCCTTTAAATGAAGTGAAAGAAATTTTTTTCCCACATGTCTAAGTCCAATGTTTATGTACAAGGCGTTTGTCAGAAAAGAGGGGGGGGGGGGGGAGAGAAAACATGCATCACCCGAACGGGATTGGAATCCAGAACACCATACAAACCGTCACTACTTTGAATGTAGGCGTATAAAAGCGACGATAACTTTCGAACGATTTGTTCGATTTTAATGGGGACTGGTTTAAATGCATGTGGCAAGTGCTATTAATTGCTATTATTATTATCTGTTAATTGGGTTCCCCAAATTCGGGTATGCAGACTCCATTCAAAATTAGTTCCTGGATACACGTCTGCCTGAAGCCTGGACTTTGAGGGAAGGATATTACAGATCAGCGTCCTTTGTCGAGCGGATTGTCAAACTGTTCGAGACTCGAAAGGCTCAAAATATTTGAGACTCAAAATGGTTTGAGATTATCAAATTACTCAAGCATTTAAGTTTGCTAGGATTTATCGTGACATTTTAATATTTCGATGATTTCATTAAAATATTTCAAGTTGTCAAAGAAATTAGCTTCTTTAGTTTCAGGAAATGGTCCGAATGTAAAAAAAAATTGAAACACCGAAAAGAGACATAGACGTAGTATTTTTAAGAGTGAATTTACATTATAACAAAATATCGTTTCGTACATACGACGCCGAGCGGCTTTTTGGCACACTAGCCCCAGATTCAATGGGTACCTGGTGAGGGAGGGGGGAGGCGGCCGAAGCGTAGTGCCCATAACATCACGTTCATCTACGGCTGAGATCAAGAAAGTGTGAAGACAACTCCGCATGGTGCTAAGCACAAGAGAGAACTTTACTTTTACATATGGCAGAAAAGGGACAAAAGGGTTGGAGGGGGGTGAGAAAAACATACGGGCTCTGACTTGGATTCCAACCCAGGACCGATTACATCAGTGCGGCGGGCAGAAAAGATGTATTAAGGTACGTCTTGCGAAAGGTTTAAAAGGGTGCTTTGGTCAGTGTTTGAGGGAATGTACAACCAGGCCTACATAGTACATTTACAGTATATATATTCCTAAATAAAGCGTTGTCTGGTAACTGGAAAGTTTTGAAGCCTTGCTATTTTTGAAAATATGTAAATGTGAATTGTCTTTACGTTGCCATTCATATCACGCGTAAGATTTCTTTTCAATATTAATGTAAAGATCTAATAATTACATTTCATACGGCTCTAATTCCATTTGCATATCAAATTCAATAACTTGCGAACACTTCTTAAGGAAAGAAAAACACTATTATTTCTTCAAGAGTTCTCCCAGCTGTTTCGTATTACGTTGAAAACGGACTTTCAAAGAAAGCCGGGCGTGCAGTTCTTTGGTTTGCCATTGTTGAAAGAAATATGATCTTATCAATGTCCTGCACACAACACCTATCATTGTTTCTTTCTTTTCCGAAACAAAAAGCCAATCATTTATCTTTTATTGTCATTTTTGCATCTGACGTTTAATACGTTTCAGTGCTATATTTTAGCCTTTTTTCAGGTGCGTGAAATTTGGCAGACCACTTAAAGCTCAAATTCTCAAACTTGCTCCAGAATTTGAGTACAATTTGAGCTTTCAGCAAAACCAACGTGAAGTTGGCAGAACAAGCTTTGAAATGGACTTAGAGCGTTTATATTGAAAGCTCAAATTCTGAGAGTTGTTTTTTTTTCTGAAAGCTCAAATTGTACTCAAATTCTGGAGCTAGTTTGAGAATTTGAGCTTTTGGTTGTGCTGCAATTGGAAGTCAGTAGGGTCAAATTGGACTTAGAGCGTTTATATTGAAAGCAGAAATTCTGAGTTTTTTTTTTTCTGAAAGCTCAAATTGTACTCAAATTCTGGAGCGAGTTTGAGAATTTGAGCTTTTGGTGGTCTTGTCAACCTTACATCTCTTTTCTTTCTTCTTTGAGGACTCACGCTATGTGAAGTAGGTACATTTTATACCAAATTATTGATATGTTTTAGAATAGTTTAGTTATACAACCCAATTAAATTTTAAGTAAAATCAGAAAAGGTGAATACTGGGATGGTAACAGAAAACTAAATTAATAATTTCGTTAGATCTCTTTTCACCAAATACTTGCTGCATGTGGGTGAAAAACAAGCTAGTCCCACCCTTCCGCCAGTGTTGCAATTTTCTTTTTGCCGCCATCTTGTTGCCCGCCATTTTCTTCTTTGCCGCTACCTTGAAATGCCTACGATCACGTACTGCAATAATACGTAACGATTAGAAATCGGGACATGAACCCACCATTCTATTTTTAGCACGCCTTTCTATGGCCACCATTTTCTTTTCTGCCGCCATCTTGTAATTCCTATGACCACGTACCGCAGTAATCGGACCCATCCCGCCCCCTCCAATGAGGAGGTCGCAGAAGAACCCCCATTTTTGCAGTTTTCGAACATTTCCTTTCGCGCCCGCCGGGGCCAGAGGCCCCATGAAATTAAAATCCTATAACCTGTAGGTGACTAAGGTCAGTAATCATGTAAATAATCACTCGATTCGGTTCACCTGTTTAGAATATTAGCGATCATACTTCGTCACTTTCCCGTTGGCCTCCATCTTGAAATGAAATGGTGCGACTGTAATGGTATCATTATGTTAACATTATTTTATTAAATATTTTTTATTAATTTTCTAAAAATCTGCAATAGAACAGTGAGTACGAATTGAAGCTTTGTGTGTGAAAAGCTTCGAATAGTGCCTCACCGTAACTTAATAAGAACAAAGCAGTCTGCGAGCTGCTGGAAATTCCCTTTCTTCGTAGTCAGCAAGGAAAATCAGAGGAGCTGCAGTGAAACAATGTGGCTACAAGATTGCAAGTAGAGCCGTGAGGCCGCATTTAGATTTCTGATGATCGAAAAGAACTTTCCGCTCAGCGAAAACATATGCACACTCTCCCTCCCTCCTGTGGTTAACCCGTAGGTACCCCTTTACTGAAGTCCGCACACACCGCACCTCGAGTCTGTAGTATTCGAAACAAAGGACTATTGTTTCACAAGCATGATATAATTCAGGTTCTTACGATGACGGGAGGGCCAATAAGAAACTATAAAAGTTTCTGGAAGGAATGGATTAGCCAATGAAAGGATATCCCGGGTAGGTACCCTGAGTATCATCGGTGGGTGTAGATTTTGCGGGAACTGGTCCTTGATCTTATGTCTAGGATATGATATGTATGTGTAGCTTCGTCGTCAAACTGATGGTAGTTGCAACTAAACTTACGTAAAATTATCATAGTTCAGATAGTTCCACGGAACTATTGCAGTGTGACACGCAAAATGCAACACCATAATCGTGTTATATAAACTAACACTTCAAATCTTCAATTTTATTGAAATTTACTAAAAATATTATTTTATTGGTCAATCAAGAAAGATGCCAAACTGTGTTTTCTTCACCTTGTCATTATTTGCAGAAGAAGTTTAGCTGACGTTCCTACTTACTGTTATTGGACTCAATCTACATCCAAAATAGTGAAGTTGTTTGTGGCAGTATTTTCAGTTATAATTCCAGCATTCGCACCGTGAACATGCAATTTTATAAGTGCAAAGTTGTGAGAGGAAGATAGTGTGAATTTATATGGCAAAGAGGATCTTCTTTATCCCCTTTGTCTTTCGTGTGTTTCATTAAGTATTCATCACCACGGGATTCACATCGTCAATGTTACCATGGAAACATCCACCAGGCCTAGCTTTTAAGAAATTTCAAGGAAACTGTAGCATCAATCATCTGTCGTGTATAACGCGTCGTGGTCGCGCATTCGGTCAGCATCCTATTTCGACTGCAGCTGCCTTGTTAAGGTAACAAAAAACAAATATATATAATTGTAACTTCTCAGGTCGGTTATCATTTTGTGATAAATTATTGAAAAAGTCAAGTTTGTTTAAAAGTATTGTTCGTAAAATTTTGTTAAATAGTAATACTGGGCACATTTTCAAGAAAGTAACAAAAAAAAGTAATACTTTCTAAAAAGTAATCTTTTATTATGAAATTCCAGTTTCAAATATCAATAGTGCAATTTGTAAATTCTGTTAAAATAGTATTGTTTGTAATTGTTCTAAAATCTTTTTTGTGTGTGTGTGTGTGCTAACAGGAAATTTGTTAAATAATTTCTTTAACTTTCAAAATTGCTTCACCTATCAGTATTAGAATTAAGTTGTTTGCATGCACTAACATATTAACTTTTCAGGTGCGTAGAAAACTTCACACGCGACTTAAAACTAAGAAAACGAGTGTGCAAGGACCTTTACCTGTAGGCAACGCCTGTGTTCAAACTTGTGGCTTCGCCACCCTAGACCTAGATAGTTCTTTAAAAGATCTTCTGGAGATCGAACTATCGACCCACGCACGTTTCGTTGTGGTGTTAAAAATACTAAAAACTATAGGAAAAACCTCGATCACCCTTTATTCGTCACACGACTGACAACTTTTGCCGTTCCGGTTCTGTTGTCTGTGGCACAACCGCACAAACTTAAAGTGTGTGCAAAAGCCGCTCTATCTTGTGCCCTTCGGGTGGCACAAACATACACACACACACAGACAGACAAATAATATTCGAAGTTTCGAGTATAGTAAAAATTTCTGTAATAATCAAATTTTCAAAATCACCCGAAACTTCGATAATACTCGAACTCTCGAAATTACCCTAAACTTCGATAATTTCAAACACTCGAACGATTTCGAGTAACCGATGACAACTCGATAAATTTTCACAGCCGAAGTTCGATAGGTCCTCAGCCCTATCGAACACCCCTCGTTTGAACTCACCTCGCCGATACCTTTCCAGCTACTTAACAGCCACCTTTCTAGTCCTAGTAGCTAATGAGTTGAAAATTGCCCACCCCTCGTATTTCCGGACTAGCCCCTGAATCTAGATGAATGATACGGATTTGAACTCGCCTCGCCGAGACTTTTCCAACGACTCACCAACCATTTTCTTAGCTCTAGTACTTCCTCAGTTGTATACAAGCCCGTAACCAGAAGGAGGCCGGGGCCAGCACGATCGTGAATTCGTGAGTCCTCTAGTATACTGTATCCACTGTCAAAATGAGGAAATATTTTTGAGATTTTAAAAGTTATAATCGTTTCATGCTATAGTTTCTCTATAACTCTCTCATTTTTTCTCTGTAACTATGCCTGATCGGCGGAAGTTAGTAGCCACTTCTTTGCGTGAATCTGCTACAATGTTCCATACACGCCCCGCCACACATACACACACACATATATATAATTTATATACATAATAAATCACAGTCATATTCAATCCACTACTGGATGAGGCTTCTCCCCGAAGAGAGGAGTTTGTCTACTGCTCCCACGCTGACCAGACGGGTTGGGAGAGGAAAGCCGAAGCTCTCACTGTGATCGCCACTGTTTTTTATTCACAGCAGCTTCCCAATTGTCCTCACGATGCTAGGTCAACACAGAAACTTTTGAGCCCCCACCGGAAATCGAGCGGAAATATATATATAGTACACTCCTGATTATCTGCGGAATTGGGTGCACGGGCACGGGTACCACCGCGGAAAGTGACAATCGCGCATAACCGGCAAAATAGCTAAAAAATGATGGGCTAATAGGATAAAAATTGTTCTAGCTTAAAAACTTATTGTATTGTACAGTACATAAAACGTAATATAAACCGTGAAAATATGTACGGTACAGTAAAAATGTTTGTATTGTACTGTACACTGCTAAAGAACTGTAATCTGATAATTATAAAAACAAGACTTAGGGTGTCGTACCATTTGTATCAGGGTACAGTATATATAATAAGAAGAATAAATACTATAATGCTAAGTAAGGGACGCCCGCGGATAGTCGGGAGTTTACCGTATGTAATAAATAACAGCCATATTCGATCCGCTACTGGAATGTGGTCTCTCCCCGGAGGGAGGAGATTGGGCTACGGGTTGGAAGAAGAGAGCCCAAGTTCTCACTGTGATCGACATATCTTTTATTCATAGCAGCTCCACAACTGCATCACGATGCTGGGTAGACACCGTTCCATACCCACACGTCTTGGAAAAAATCCTTGGCAATGGCGCTTTTGTGACACACTCGATTATGACCAATAGTATTTTGTCGCCCGCTCTGTTTTGGTCGACGCTGTTTTTTCGAGCTCTGTTCTGGCAACGCTTTTCTGCCATAATTGCGGACCCTAAAATTTGGCGCTCTGGGCCCAGGCCCAGTGGGTCTATTTATAAATCTATACCTGGATATATGATAAATTTATACTTTAAAAAATCAGCGGTAATATATCGAAAATGTCTCCGGTTTATTTCACTTCCGTACCCCCCTCAGCAAAATCCTGGACCCGACACTGAGCGAAACGCTAATTCGAGTCATGGCACAGTCAGTTCCTTCCGTCCTATTTATTGTCAGAAAGTTTCCGTTGTCCAGGACAGAAATTATTTAAATTTGAGAGATAATGTAGCAGAGAAATACCAAATAATTAAATAATCTGTTTTTCCTTTTTTAAAAAAAGGAAAAAAAAAAAGGGGAACAAAGTTGATATTAAATTATATAAGAATTGAAAGAAATTGATCTGGTTAAGAACCACGCTTCCTACATTTAGAGACAGGAGTCAGACTATTAGAGTTATAGGTTAAACCATTCACTCATATTATTCAAACCACTACCCGGCAGCTACTCCGAAACCTCGCGGGTCTCTCTGTAGGAAACATACATAGCTCCTGAGAACTAAGTTCTAACCATCTACAATTCCAAACCTCCAAGCAAGCTGGATTACAGGAGTACGCCACTACTCCCAGACATAGTTATTTCTGTCTTCTTTTCAACCAATTTTAGTCTTTGCAGTCTCAAAAGGAGAAGATATTATAAGGGTCATTCCCACCAAAGTGACCAATCCACTAAAGTACCCCAAGGTGAAAATAGAAAAGCTTATCTTGTTTGTAGGGATGACTTTCCAAAGCAGAAGACTTTCCTGCCATCTTGTAGAGAAAGTTTGAACTATATGAAAAATCTGTCAACACTTAAATACTACAATTTCCTTTTATAATGACAACTGTCGTGTTCAAATTTACAGTTCAAACGTCACTCGAAAACTTACCAGCAACCACTTATTTTAGCACTCCCCCTTCGTAATTTATAACAAATCGAACACTGGCAGAAACAATCATTGAAATAAAAAAAACCTTTCCCTTTGTTTCCTGCATAAAAAATTACAGAGCTAAAGAAGATTGTACAGTAATTGAACAATTCAAACATAAAACTTAAGAACTTCATCAACTGTGAAGCCGCTGTCGGCAACGGATCAGGGCAGCGGTAGCGAATAAACCGTTAATGATTTTGGTCGCTGTTAACGAACTGCAATTAAACAAAAAAAAAAGAAAAAAGAAAAAATGCTATTCCGTGTAAACTCAGTTGAAGTTTTCCCATTTCTTTTTCCCTCTTCCACGACGACCTGTGACAAGTTGCCTTCCTTCAATTCTTTTGTTCGGAAACTTTGCTTCTCAAGGAATCATGCAAATTAACCTCCTGGAGAATTTAAGGCTTCATAGAGTAATTAATACACCACTGAACTACCAAATAAATGTAACTTTTTAGGTGCAAAGTTGCAAGAAATTGGTTTGGTCGTGCGTGAATTACGTTTCTCTTAGTAGAGAGACAGGAGTCAGACTATTTACTCAACCATAAGATTTCGTGAATTTTCTCGAACCAGTCCGGCAGCTTCTCCGGAACCTCGCGGGTCTCTTAACGAGAAACGACTGTAATATCAGGCACACACAGTTCCGACCATCCACAATTCCCGGCTTCCAAGTTCGCTGGATAACAGGAGCGCGCCACTACTCCCAGCCTCTAACGCTGCCTCCTTTTACTTCATTTGAAACTGCGCGTAACTTTGAATTGATCACTTCCTGCTGTAAAGTTTAACTTGCTGTATTGCTGTATCTGTGTAGCTTAACAATTTTAATCCTGGGATCAGGGATGTAACCACAGGGGGGGCGGGGAGGACACAGAGAGGGCAGTAGGCTTTTATAGCATGCCAAAATTTGTGTTAGTAGACATTTACGGAAAATATAGTATATGCGGACTGGTTTATCATAGGATATTCAAACAAAAACCATTTTCCCTTCAAATTCCACTTGATAATTTTAGTCCCCTGCATGAAAAACCTAGAAGTAATTGAAGTTGTCAAAATGGTATCCAAATGTGATTGTTGAAATAGAAACAATTTCGGTTTTGAATGCGCTTTTCCGCTCGAAAGGAATTCAATATCAAAGTTGATTTTTGTGCACTATTAACATATAAAAGTACGTTGAAGTTTAATATATTTCAAGCTTCTGCGAATTTTCGAAAATCCAAAAATTTGTATTTTATGCATTTTGGAGGCCCTATATCTCTGGTGGAACAAAACATAAAAATTTAATTTCTTCACACGTTACCTATTTATAAACTATGGTAAAAACGTAACTTTGATATTCATATTTGAAGGTAGCTACAAATTAGGTGCAAATTGGGGGGAGGGGGGACGATAATGCTCGTGCGCGTTGTGGTAAGAATACTGGAGATTCTTATCTCTTGTGGGATATAAGATATAAGTCTCTATTTTTACACATTAATCACTTATGTCAGGAGAAGCTAAGGTACAAATTTCAACTTCGATATTTCAGTATGAAAAGAGTTGCAAATATGCAAATTGGGGTGGGGGTGGAGTGAATAATGCTCGTGCGTGCTTGGGTAAATATTATATTACCAGCAGAATGCCCAAGTAAGATATGAATACGTAAAGCAGATAATGAAATATCCTTGTAAGAGAGCTTGCTTTTTATACAAGGTAACCAAAAAATATTTGCCGTTTTTGACGTCCCATTAATCATGCGCTCACAGAGAGGAAACGAAATGACGCACGTGCCTGCCAAGCGATCGGGAGTTAATCTGACCATCGACCTTCAGTAATACAGGCACGTTGCTCACAAACAGCAGTCATAGCTCGTCCAGTGTAAAACAGAAATGGAGGTATCGAAGAAGCTTGTTCGCGTGTGTTTGTTGTATGACTTTAAAGTGGACCTGTCAGCTGCCGGATCAAGTTGCCGCATATGCCAGGCATTTGGTGAGAATGCCGTGAACGAACGCACCGTCAGGTATTCGTTCCAAAAAATTCGTTAAGAGATGTGAGCCTTGCTGATGAACCTCGCAGTGGACGACCACATGTGTTGAATGACGAAGCCCCGAAAGCAGCCATCGAGGAGGACAATGGGCTAACGTGTAATGATCTTGCAGATAGGTTCCATGTTTCCGTTGAAACAGTCAGACTGTACCTGCATGGGATGGGAAAGTCATACAGGAGTAGAGTGGGGGCACTTGACGCGGTTTTCTTAAAAAATGGCCTCTTTTTCCTAGGCCGCCTGATAGCCAGGAGTCAATTTTTCAGGGCTGTATGATACATGGTGTCATGGGAATCGTCCAGATATGAGAAATGGAACACCTTGTTTTCAACCTCTATTTTATAAAAGGCTACGAGCATATTTTGCAACCCCTATTTATAAAAGACTACGAACACATTTTTCAACCCTTATTTAACATAGTAGAGATGGACTACGACCCCTTTTTTAACATAGAAGAGATATGACCCCCATATTTAACATAGCAGAAATTACAGTATGCTACGACCCTCCAACACAAGGCAACGACCCCTATTTAACATAGTAGAGGCACCTTTTTTCCAACCCCTAATTAACATGGCATAAAAGGCAATGAACAATGTATTTTTCACACACAGCCTATTTAATTTAATTCATATTATAAAAGAGTACGAGGCTATTTTACGACCCAACCCCCTAAATACACTTGGGGTGGTTATGAATTTAATTAGAATTTAATCTATTATATAAAAGATTATGAGCTATATTGTAGAACCCTGAAGGCCTACAGAACATGCAAAAGGTGGTTATAGCAGACTAATTTCCCCAGTAGCCGTGGTGTATTTGCTAGAGACTACGACGAGCCATGGTTCCTGATTGCCAGATTTTTGTCGGATTATTACTAACTCTGGATTTTGGTAGATTATGATGAAAAAAAAACGACAAGGCTATAATCTATCCCCTCCCTATTTAACATAGCAGAGATTGCATAAAAGCCTATGGTTTAACCACCATTTAACATAGCAGCAATATATGCTAGTTACGCTATTTAACCCTTTCTACCCCTATTTAACATAGTAGAAATTACCTAACCCTCCCATATTTTATAAAAGGCTACGACCCCTATTTTAAAATAGCAGAGATTACATAGGTAACGCGTTTTACAAGCACAACACAGAGGCATCTCTACGGGCACTTTTTTCCAACCCCTATTTAACATAGCAGAGATTATAACAGAAAGTTGAAGTTAGTTTCTATACCACACTCTATAACCTAGGCAAAGGTAAAAAATATTGAAATTCTGCTTTCACATACGGCATGGGGGGCATTAAGTACAATTTACGAAAAAGTGGTCACCTCGATGCCAAATACTTAACCGTGTATATTTCGTAAACGGCTAGATATATTTAAATTCTGCTTTGACATTCGGATGGTGACATTAAGTACAATTTACGAAAAAAAGTGGTCATCTCGAGGTCAAAGGTCAAATATTGAACCGTGTATATCTCGGAAACGGCTAGACATATTGAAATTCTGTTTCGACATTCGGAATGCTGGCATTAAGTACAATTTGTAAAAAAAGTGTTCACCTCGAGGTCAAAGGTCAAATATTGAACCGTGTATATCTCGGAAACGGTTATGACATATTGAAATTCTGCTTTGACATTCGGCATGGTGGCATTAAGCACAATTTGTGAAAAAAGTGGTGACCTCGAAGTCAAAGGTCAAATATTAGACCGTGTATATCTCGTAAACGACTAGACATATTGAAATTCTGTTTTGACATTCGGCATGGTGGCATTAAGTACAATTTGTGAAAAAAGTGGTGACCTCGAGGTCAAAGGTCAAATATTAAACCGTGTATATCTCGTACACGGCTAGACATATTGAAATTATGTTTTGACTTTCGGCATGGTGGCATTAAGTACAATTTGTGAAAAAAGTACTATATTTGAATAGAGAAGCGATAGTCGTGTGTTTATACTATGATCAATAGTAGTCAACTTTAGTTTAGTTCTAGAGTTAGTTTCAGGTTTCAGGGAGGGAAAATGCATTGTATACCACGTTTTTTGAACATGAAGTGTATGTTTTGGGTACTTTGTAGCTTTTAGAAAAGCAAAGGACTATATATGGATTGAGAAGCCATAGTCCCTTGTTTATACTAAGATCAATAGTACTCAACTTTAGTTTAGTTAAAGTGTCAAACTATAGTTAGTTTCATGTTTCAAATATTAAAATGCAATTTGTACTAATGCATGTCGTTTGTGCATTGTATTCACTAATTATTAGGAGAGTGAAATATGTATGCACTCGAGTTCTACAGTATGTAAAATTTAAAACTGAGATTGTATTTACTGCTGTATGTCCTCGCTAAAGAATAGAGAATGACATGGGGCATTAAGATAGTATTACATTATGGAAATTTTAAAATTGTATATTTTGCTACTGTACGTCTTTGGTAAAGAATAAAGACAATTAGAGAATGAAATGTACACAAAGCGCAATTCTACAGTATACGAAATTTTAAAACCGAAATTACACGGGCTTCCACTGGAATTGAATGTATTTTATTATTTTATAGCTATACAGCCCAATGTAAAATTTCCCGCTATTGCCTTAAATTGTATATTTTTTTCTTTTGTTTGCTAGGAGTATACGAGTTGGTTGAATATTGCTTACTCCCATGTGCGCACTACCACCTATTTATTTTTTACTATTTTGGTCTTAAAATTGAGAAACTTGCAAATGTTTACGCTAATACAAAACTCCTTTTTGCTTCCACAATATAGTATGTTCTAGCCTGCAAAGTAAAAATTACACATGTTTAGCGCCAGGGACTAGCCAAATGCACAACTAGCAAAATTATTTGACCCTATAGTGTTTTGTACAGAATATATTTTTTACAGTCAACAAAATAATGGTATGTGAGACGTTTTTCAGCTGCATAGGGTAAAATACTGTTTAAGTAGAATTTACTCTAATATTAGATGTTTGTTGCTTTGAATGGCTAAACGTGTGTGGGGATGTTTTGAGAACTTGCCCCCGCAAAGGCCGCTTCGAAGGGTTATAGCATGTAATTTAGGTTGCAAAATACTCTTTTCCACTGTAATGTATTGTAGAAAAGAATTTACAGGGTAAAAAAATGTGAATAGGTTATATTGTAAGTAGAAAGGTGGTGTTTTATTATTGGGAAGGGGGAAAGTGCTATAGTTTAAGTAAAGAGTTTGTAATTGGGGAAAAAGATATTAGAACATAATTTTTGAGGTGTTATTAACAATGCCATATTAAAGAGAGCTTGCTTAAATTTTCTTAAGAATAAACTTGCACAAGTGAATATTAAATGTGGGAATTGATTAAAAATGTTTGTTTATTAAAAAGAAAAAGGGGAGTATACATGCAAATTACAAATAATGTACACATGTACAAGAAATAGATTAATACGAAATTTACATATCGGTATGCAAATATACTAATAATTTGCGTGGTACAAACGTGCGCATATGAAAGTTTCCGAGAGATTTTCTAGTTTCACCAGCCGAAAGCCGAGATAGTGCTTACACTAAAGCTCTGGCTGCTACCAACCAAATCTTTGTCTCCGGAAGGGTGTTCGGCGAGCAAACTCATTCTTTACATGACGGACTTAGGTCACAGTTGTCTGTTCAACTCAGGAAATAAAACCAAATTGCGACATTGTGCTGGTGGAACTGAGAAAATCCTTTAAAAAATAGGCGCTAAACCTTCCCAACTGACGGTCAGAGAGTAAAATCGTTCCACTTACTGTGGAAGGAAAGAACATTGTTTTCAAAGAACTGCCGTCTTTTGATACTTTGTATTAGTAAATGATGCCTCAAAGTTTTTTGAATATTAATAACGGATTCAATTTACTACCTTCCTTAGACCATCTCAATTCTCAATATATCCAAACATGATTATGATTGGCATGTTGTTAAATGCCCAGAGGCATGTTGCTAAATATACTCGGCTGGTCATTAGATATTTTTTCTTTAACTGGGTAAAGGAGTGAACCAAAAGTTAACTTTCAAACTTTATCCAAATAAAGGAATTGTCCAATATTAAAAAATGTCCCAGTTAGGAAATCGGCAAATGATGATAGAGTTGTGGCAATATTTTCCTGAATAAATTTGAACTGGTCTTAGTAGTGTATGGAGCAATCTTATTTTTAAGTAGTAATAATAAATTACTTTGGATTAATTCTTGAGTAGTATAAGTTGAATAAATTTGTAATAAGTAGTAGGATATACACTTTTATTAACTAGTAGTGTAAGTTGAGCAAATTTGTATTAAGTAGTACTAGTATGTGAATTTTTATTTAGTACTAGTATGTGCATTACTATTAAGTAATAATATATGTAGTTCTAATAAGTACTACTATGTTTAATTTACTCCTGCTTCTTAAAACGAATAATCATAAAAATGTTCAATAAATTTACTTAAAGTATACAATGAATATTAATATTTTCTGTGAATAAGTTAACTTTATGAAATGTTTTTAAAAATTTCAAATCGGCTTACAACCACGTTTCGTACATGCTTTGAAAATATTAACAATAACCTTGTAAAATGTTTTCTATGATGTTTCTTAAAGTTTAATATGATAATTTTAAAACAGTGCGAAACTACTGATAACATTGTAGACAAAAATTTGTGAAAACTTTTCGAAGTTTCCTAAACGAACTTTCCTGTTTTTTCTATCAAGTTTGACTCATAAGAAGTGTAGAAACCCATTTTTCGACTTAAAGTAACTTTAGGACAACTTACAAATATTTTAAGTGACACATCAATGCTGGTTGACAGCAAGGAGTGTTCGAACATCAGCGAGGTAGATGTGGCGTAAAAGGGTGTTAACACATTGCTAGTAAGCAAACAGCGCTGCAAACGGCGCGAAATCGGGCAAGTGAACTGCGGGTTACCATACAGAAAATATAGTAAAGGACACCCAACTCTGTTAAAATTTAATATTTAAATCTGATGAGTTTTTATTAATGGATTACACAAAAAAATAATTTTTAACTTAAAATGTTTCCCTTTAGTGAATAGTAATAGATTTACTTGTACACATTTCAAAATTAATCTTCCGCGCATGCGCGGACAATGAGATAACATTAATTAAACAAGAAAGTTTCCTAGAGCAAGCTTTAGTTTGAGTTTGTACACAAATTGAAAACTTTACTATGAAAACTATGAAAATATATTTTTAGACAATCAGCTTATTTTTATTTCAATGAAACTTTTTTTTAGTTTCATATGCATGAACTGTTAAAATTTTAAATAAATGTCTCACTTATGTAAATAAGAGAACATATAAAAATTTGAACTGATAATAGTATATATGTAGGAATACTATACTTATCCTGTGAGTAGAATATATGCAGCAATTTTGAATTTCATGATTAGTATTTGTAGAATACTTTACTTTGATTTTTATTATAAATAATTTTAGAAATGTTTCTCAGAGCCTATAGTATAAAAATATACTAACCTTCATAATATTCTTTAATCCATAAGTATATATTCTTTCTGTTTTTGAAGAATTTTAGTTTTAATATTATTTTATCTGGATTGAACAAAGATGAGGTTTGATAATCACTTTATTTTATTTAGAGGATAAACAAAGCTTATGTATAATAGTAAATACAGACATTAAAAAACTTACATGATACAGATTTTTTAAATGTTTCACATCTTTCATGTACTGAAAGAAATAATTATACAATTCACATACATAGATTAGAAAAATATATAACATTGGCTTTTATCATATGCAATGTAAATACTAAACATAAATTTACGATATACTTCTTTATCTGCACTTGTGAATTTTCCATCGTAAAAAATTGTCAAATCATTTCGCTAAAAGTTGCCCGGTTTCAGCTGTTAAGTTTAGAATATGTATAAAAGAAATGGAATAACATTGAAATCTCAGTTTCAAATATTTACCCCACCATTTATGATATTTTCCATGTCAAAGCTTTGCTTTAAATACTTAAAAATAAATAATATCGTGGAGCAAAGCAATACGTTTTAATTAGAAACTAAAAGAGTTTCACCAATTAATTAACTATTTGGTTTCATCTTCTAGCTTAGCATACGCGTAATAATTAAGTGCAAATGGTCTGCATTGATTCTGGTAGTCAACAGGCGGAATGTAAGAATAAATATTTTCACTGAAGTAGAAAAATGATATCACTATGATGTTCCGATTTCTTGAAGAACCTTCCGTAAAGAAATAATTTAAGTCAAACCTTTAAAGTATGTGATTTCAACGTAAATGAATAATTGATTTAAATTATGTATATGAATATTAATTTTCTTTTCACTAATAGCTTTTTATTTTTTCTTTCAGAATCATGTGTTCCAACAGTACGCTTCCTCCTCCTCCTAATATTCATGAGGAAAAATACATTCAAATATGGATACAGGGCGATGAAATGGATTTTCCATCATTACAGGGGAGTGCATCCACGTTTATACAGGAATAAGAAATAAAGCAATATGAAGACTTATGCTACTCCCCCGGTAAAGAGAGGGTGGGTAGAAATAGTCAATAGTACCGGTACTACCATCATCACCACTACCACCACTGAGGAGTCAGACTACTGAAGGAGGAAGAAGAGAAGAATTTTCAATATTCTCCCTCTTCACCGTTAGTGGAAGAAGTAGTTCAGCATTATTTACAAGTCAATCAACTTCCGCAAGAACACAATATAGAAAATTCCCCGTTGGCGGAAGAAATGCAAAATTTCCACCTTGTTGCGAGAAGAGGATTTATTCCCATTTCCTGATCTAAAGCCTATAGAAAGCTGAGAAAAACAATTACAAGAGGATAAAATTATCATCCAGAATGGTTTATGGATGACCTTACACAAGAAAAAGATGATGTTGAATATCAAATTGTTTGACAATATAAATGACTCAATCCCTGTCTCTGTGTTTATGTTTTGTTATTATTTGTAAGTATAGTAAAATAAATAAGAATAGTATTGTTAATTAATAATCTTTTTCTTAATCCACACCCTTTCTCATTAAAATTTTCGTCAAATGCAAAGACAAGTGTATATTTTATTTTCTTAACGATGTTCGAAATTATTTTCAGAAACATCGTTAAGTATCTTGATTTTTCATTTTAGCTGACAGAAGATTATATTTAGTATAATAAAATAAAGTTATTCCTATGTTTTTCTTATTTTTGATTAGCTTATTAAATATTCATGTTTCACACAATTTATTTTTCTTAAAGTTGAATCATCTTCAGTTGAATTACCTATAAGCTATTCTTAGTTAAATACCATTAAATAAATCTTACGATATCTTATTTTATTTTTACGTGAACAAAATATTTTCAGAGTATTTTCCCTTCATCAAATTTATAAGCTATTAATTTTAGTACTTAAATAAAATTACATTACTAAATTAGTTATTTTAATTTAAACAACTACCTTTAGTGACATATTTTTATTTAAGTACAAGAATTATTTATAATTTTAAAGCATTTTAGTTAAGTATTTTACTTCAACAAAAGTTTAATGATCAGAAATTTATTTATAATTAAATTTTTAATTAGTACAAACTTATTATAACTAAATTATTTTAAAACGAAATTTATATGAAATTTAAATAGAACTTTTCACATTTAATATTTTTTTAAGTTAAGGTAGCATTCAATTTTTTCAGAAAAGAAAAAGTAATTCTTATTCTACTAGAACAATATATGTAGGCATTTTGTTTCTCTTTCTATTCTAAACGAAATTTCATTGGTAAATGAAACAAGGCTTATAGAGTATTCAAAATTTATTTCTTTGTCATAGAAGAAAATACACATACAGATAAAATATCAATTTTATTTTAAATATTTCATTAGCACTATGAAGTATTGTAGCTTTAATTAATTTTGAGCTCTAAGAAAGTTTCACATCGCACAGAATATATGTTCAAATGAAAAACTGTTCTCAGTATTATATTAATATGTTAAACACGACAGAAATAATTATGTACGACTTATCAAAAATGTTCTTCAATGATATTCCTACACTAGCAGAAGGCAAGAGTTAAATTTTCTTCATAAATACAGTTTCATCCACTCCAGAAATCACCTATAAAAAGCATTGTTTATTGCATCACCCTGGGAATCATCAATAGAGAAAACAGTTTATAACATATAGTAAACCAAATCTTTTATTTTAAAATTCCTCGAATGAAATCAAAAAGGTTTACAGTAGCTTTTTAAAAATGTAAATATTATAAATAAAGGCAGTTCAACGTGAAAGTAAGTATTGCGCAATATTGTACAATTACATAAACACACAATTACTTACATGTTGCGTGTAAACACAAACACTTTTAAAAGTACACATGTTAAATGTTCAGTTCCCACAGTAAATTTGCACTTTAAAATCTTCCATTTCTTCGAAGTTCTTAAAAGTAAATTCACTCACTATCTGGTTCTGCAATAATGTATTTCTAAATTAATTTTGTCTTTACTTCATCCACTTTGAGCGAAAGTAAATTGCGAAGAAAATATTCAAAAATTTCAACACTATCACAATGTACATGTTTCGAAAGATACACATGATAAAATTCACTGGGTCCATTATGGGTCTATATATGCGTCTCCTCAGACTTTATCAACGATGTCTCTGCTGATTGCGTACATTATAGAAATATTCAGTACATAATAAGGGACAATTCATTTTATATTCCCAATTTTCGATAGCTTCAAAAATACACATCATCAATCCTGTAATTCACACATCCACATGAATTTTCAGTTTCACTGGGACACACAGTGGTGGATGAAACTTCACTGTTCTGCACAACATTATTACTTCCCTCGCCACTAAAAGTACAATATCCATGATTTTTTATCATCATTGAATTAAATTCTACCTCTAAACTTGAGGTAGATGTACTACGGTAAATACAGGGAGATGAACCTTCATTCTCCGGCAGTCTTTAGTCTCCAGCAAGTGTGGTTTTCGTAAAAGCCCATCGTTCAATATCATAGCTAGAGCACAACTGTGCACAAAAATTCTCAAGTAAATCAACAAGGAACTTTATACGTCATAACCTACTTTCTAAGTAACAAGTTTCAGCTTGCTCCGTAAACACCTGCTATGCAGCCAACATCAAAAGATGCGAAAACAACAACTTCTAGCATGTTCCACCTTCTGACATATTTTCCACCGAACATTGAAAGATGTTAGGAAAACAAAATTCGTTCAAATCAAGGTCAATGTATTGTTCAGTCAAAATAAAATTCTAGTGAACACCTGCTCCTCCTCCAAAACAAGTTCCAGCATGTTCCTCCCAGCAAATAATGCAAGAAACAAGAATTCAAAAAAGTCTGCGCTTGCGCAACTGGTGACTACTTTCCCCCGAGCATGAAAATGCGAGATTGTTGTGCAAGTGATTTTTTGCTAAATTCACGGGGAAACGTGCGCTGAGCGTTGACGGCGAATGTACCACTATTCCCTGTCAATGATGATCCCCACCCTACAAATAAATTTGATATCACTTAATAAAATCTTTATTCTATAGTAAATTTAACTTGCCGCATCACGTTATACGGCAGCAAACGGCGCGGGTGGGCGGTGAGCGGAAATCTCAGATTTCATCAATTTATTCCTTAATTCGATCATGAATAAAATTAATCATCAAAGATCCAAGTTTGCGTTAGGTGAACAGGCTACGATCTGGAATTACTTGGGTCAGGCAGGAAAGGGGCTAGAACCCAACCATCCCTATCTACTGTAGATGGGTAAGCCTATACGAAGGTCGTCCACCAACCTCAAGGCCATACAAACAATAGAAAAACAAATGTTTGGTATAATCCCACTGGCCATCTCTTCACTTTCAGGCGTTTTTACCTGTGAAGATTACCAATTGAGGGGCGTTTTAACAAAACTCGTTATCTACAAGTTTCTCTATTTTGAGATAATGATTTTTCTTTATGGTTTTGGGTTCGTAGAATTGAATGGTGCTATCAGATTGGGCTAAACGCAATAAAGGAGGAGCAGTTATTTCGTTCAGCCCAATTTTAATTTCAGCATTCAATTCTACGAACCCGAAAACAAAGAAATGTCATCATCTCAAAATTAAGTAACTTTTAGATAACGAGTTTCGTGAAAACGCCCTTCACTTAATCATAGAGTTATTAAACCTCCACTAGAGTCAGGACTGGCGCTGCTAACGCGGCGCCACTTTAAAGTTGAGCGAGAGTGTTTGTTTTGGCAACAACACGTATTGTGATCTGCTATCATATGGCTGCTATGCTTCGCTCTTTGGCATTGTTTGTTATAGTTGTTTCGTTTGTATTTGAGAAGAAAATGCCGATCTCCTGTGCAGCTTACAGTTGTACTTAGAGATAAGGCCTATAAGAAAGGATGTTTCGTGAAAAATATTTCATGTACGACGCTCTTTCGTGCAGTTTATGTCTGTTGGAATTATAAAAGAAAATACACATCTTTGATTATAATTATTTGATGCGAAGGTATATGTTATCGTGTTAGATCCATAGTTAGAAAACTGTTCCTCAATGCACAAAAATAAGTATTACATTCAGAAATACTGGGCCGTTTTCATTTAGGCCTATTGGACATAAAGTGGTTACATTCGCGTAGAAAATAAAAGATAATTGAATCCGTCTGTTTAAAGTTTAATAGTTCTAAAAGACCAAAATGTGTTGTTGAATTTTATTTATGTCTTTAGGCACCTAATGCTCATGCTGGGATAGGGAACTGGAAGGTATCGGCGAGGGCATACGTTGAAGGTGCCATCCCTGCATGTACCAGGTGTGCCTGAGCAAAAACCTCAGTCAGGATGGTCGACCGCTGGAATCGAACTCATAACCTCCCGAATGCTACACCAACGCTCTAGGTGGCTTTAAGTATCAATATTATATTGTTTTATTTTAAAAAAAATATCAGAACAAAAATCATATTTATCAAGAACGTTTGATATAAGTAATTTTTATAGTATACCAAATATTGATCAATTTAATTAGGAAATGTTTGTATCTTACGTATTGAACTTAACTAAGGTGAACTCAATGCGAATCAAGAACTTCCTCCTCTATTTTCCTTCATAAAAAAGATCGTGCGTGGCATATACAATACTAAGCAGTGGACAGCTTGATCTTTTCTGTCAAACAAACAGAGAAACAATTGAATCTTCAACTTGCGCCGCGCTGGAGTTAAAAACCACGTAGACGGTGGCGTCAGTTCTGTCTCTAGTGGAGGGTTTTATAACTGCATTTAATACATTTTCAATGCAGAAGGGTTTTTTGTTATAGAAGCTTCAAAGTCAATTCTAAATTGGAGTTTAGGAAATCACAAATTTACTTTATTAGAACCTAAGAATCCGTTCCCTACAAAGGCTAATGACAACCGTTTTCTTATTATTATGATATACATTTCTTGACAGAAGTTACTATTTTCTTTTTCATTCACAATATTTTGTGTGTGAAATGACATTTGCGTCACGTTGTGTACAACAAACAGTGTGGAACAACTTGTTTCTTCGCGTTTGTTAGCTTAAGTTTCTTAATTAAATTATTATATATTTCCCTTTGTCCATTCCTTCTTAAACAGCAAGCCACGAAATGACCTCCTTGGTTTGGATCATCAAAAGAAACGTACGATATTATGCCACTTAATCGAAAGTCGTTGGAATCTATCTCCAACCTCGGTGGAAAGAAGTTCAATTCGAAAGTTGTTTCTTCCGTGTGCTCTGTAATACCAAATTTTTCTGTCTGTAGTAAGTCTACGAAGAGCACATTACCTGGTATACGCTTGTTTGTAACGGTGGTTCCAGTGCAAAGAAAATTGGTTTTAGACCATGCAGCTTGAATAGCCGATAATCCGATGGAACAAGGGTGGATTCGGAATGGGGTAGTTACACAACTGCTCCGTGGGTTCAAAAAATTCTTTAATCCTTCTATTTTATGTGTTCGGAGTAAGGTCATGGGAAGTATTTCACTTCTCTTTCTTTTAGCGGGTTCACAACAATACGGCGAGGAACACTTTCTTTCTTCTGTCACATTCAAAATCACTTCCGAATACTTTTTCAAGTGTTGATCAAATTGGGTTGTAACAATCAATTTTATGTACACCAGGGTAAATTTATTTTTGAGAATATTTCTCTGCCAAAACTTCACATCTTTTATTGTATATGCTGCAGCTTATACTATTTTTTTTTTCAATACTCTTAATTATTTCTAATTTGCGACTAGTCTTTGATAAGTCACTGGATATATATTTGCATTCCCTGTCACATATAGCGGAGGATAAAGGTTGGCATATGCTGTCGAAAGAACATGTATTTGAAATAATGTATTTTCTGCCTCCTGCTTTCACAATACCAAGTCCATTGCCGTTCTTCAAAATTCAAAGTATTGCATTTGTTAATTTTTTGGATAGATCAATACATTGCCATTAACTTCTAGGATATAAATATGAAAATTTTGGCTTCCTTGGACTTCTTTTTTAATTCTTTCCTTTCCAACTCTCCTCAGCACATAATTCTTGCGCGTTATCTGTGATTGCACTATCCCACACAGCACAATCACGTTAAATTAAACGTTTATTCAACTTTTCCTTAAATGTTTTAATAAACGTTGAATCTTGGTTGAATTTACGTTGATTCCACGTTTATACAACTACCGGATTAGTATTCTAAGAAATGTGGATTCAACGTTCAATATGACGTTTAATAAACGTTTTAAGACATTGAATTAAACCTTTTCCGCAACTTAATTTTGGCATTCACGTTGATTCAACGTTACAAAACGTTGAATAAACGTCTAGTCAACGTTACGCAACGTTTAGAGAGAAAATTCAACCTTCAGGACAAATTTCGTACCATTCCCAAAAATCCCTACTCACAACGAATATTTGAATCTGTGAAAATGAACAGAATAATACAAGTTTCCCAGACCGAATTCTAGTACTTCAATGTTCAGTACGATACAATTTTAGGGTTGATTCCAGGAAAAATCCTTTGATTATAGGATTTTAACCTGGAATCAACCCTAAAATTGTAATTTCAATTAAAGCATATCGTACTGAACATTGAAGTACTAGGCTTCGCTCTGGGAAACTTACATTGTTCTGTTCATCTGCACAGATTTAAATATTCGTTTTAAGTAGGGATTTTTGGGGAAAGATATGAAATTTGTCCTGAAAGTTAAATTTTACATCTCTCCAAACGTGACCGATGACGTGACAATCCAACAATCCGGGTTTGATTACCGGTGGGAGAAGTTGAAACAATTTTACCTAGGCCGTAAGTCCCAGAGGTCGACCCAGTCTCTGAAAATGAGCACCTCTGTGGGGGGGGAGGATAAACCGGTAGCGAAAGCCACTCAAAGGGGCTGAAAAACAGCCGTGCGTTGACCACGTGCCCCCCGCAAAAATCCGCGTTGCAGGCCTTGGCCCTTCATGGGCTATTGCGCCATAGTTTTTTTTTGTACACGTAACCCGACATAAACAGTCTGGAAGTTGAAGTGAAGATAAAAGCCTTCGCCCACAACATTAAGGACCTAAATGTGTAATTCCAACTCACTCACACTACGATACCAGTCTAACAACCCCCTCAACATGGTAATGACGGAGACTTAGTGAAACCACTAATTGAAAGATCAATAAAAAATGAGGACAAATGATACTTGAGTACGTATAAAACTTATTTATACAGAAATAGCACGTCTGAGCGATAATGTATATAAAAATTTATGGAAAATAAATAAATATTTAGAATGCAATTTAAATAATGCGAGAAAAAAACAAATGTTCGTTAAATCCTTACTTTATAACAACTCCACATAATAAAATACTAGTTGTCTTCTTTAATTGTATATAGTTATATACATACAATATGCTCTTACCTATAAGAGGCATCTGAACGAAATAAAAAAGTTATACATTTTTAAAACAGAATTAGGTTGCCTCGTGGAATTGTTTGATTCATTCAGTAAGTCTGAGAATTGTCAGTACCACATTTATTGCTTTTAACAAGATGATACAACCTATTCTACGAAAAATATATTAAAAAAAAATCATTTGAGCAACTTATTCGGATTTCCTCCTGTCATTTTGATCTCTCGGTGCGCCGATGTCCTGCCTTTCCCGGTTTTCATGAGAAAACAAAGGACAAACGCATAGCGTATGCATTGTATGAATGTCAAACAGAAGTGCATTTCTATCAAGAAAGAAATTATATTATATAACAACACCTAGTGAAGTTTAAGCATAAAACTATCACTGAAAATTGTTTCTGTAGATTAGGAAATCTCACAAATATTCAACGTTGTGCTTTTCACCATTTTAGAAGGTTTAAGAACACAATTTAAATCCAACGTTTAATACTGGTCATTCTTTTAACGTTTATTAAATTGCGTTGTGTAACGAACATTTTGTGGTTTCGTTGGACTTTTATCCCACCAATTCTGTTCTGGTAATTTTTATGTTTTAGTGGGTTTTTTTTTAAATATTTCTGAGAAAGTGTTTAATTGGAGAAAGAGGTGTTAAACTGATTATACGACAGAACCGCCTCACGGCTAAATGTGTAACTACAGCTTTGATGACGATGTGTGAGACCATGGGGTTCTCATAATTACCTGTGAGGCAGTAGGGAAAAGTGTGTGTATAATTTCTTTATATATATATATATATATATATATAAATTACGTATTATATTGAGTGCATCATCGTATATATGAAGTTCGATTTAAGATTGTGTTCCTACTTTCCATATTTGTGGGTTGGATTATTTCGAGGTTTGAATCTACGAGTTTATTTGGAAGTTTTGATTTGGAAATTCGGAATTGTTACGAAGTTTCTGGTAAGTGGAAATTCTGCGATGATTGTGCCTTTTGGTTATGTAAAGTAAATTCCTCAAACGTGGGGAAGAGTGAAATTGATGGAGTAATTTATCGGAGTTTTGATCTAGTGTTTTCTATTATTTCGTATTTGTGTAAAACGGTGCGTAGATGCAATTTGGGAGTTCTGAAGTTTGAATCTATTGCCATCGGGTTTTGTAAGTGGCTAATATCAGTTAAATACGTTGTGTGTTATTAGATTCTGTCATATGTAATCGATATCAGGAGGAATTTTTCAGAAATTCTAATTTTGGGAATTGAACCCAGCCACGTGGTGCTTACTTGAATCATAACCACGTGTTCGTCAGTAATCGTCAGTGAGTTTATTAGAAGTTGTATCTTGTTTCTGTTTCTATTTTTTGATTTGGTAGTAAGTTTTCAGTGGAATTCCGACCGGAGGGTTCAAATCCCAGCTCGTACAATTTTGATAATATTTGTCGTATCGGTTTTTAATTTGGTATACCGTTGCGTGTGACTTTTCAATGAAGGTTCCTATTTGTGGAACACCGATTTATTAAGGATTAGAGCCAAGTCCACAAGTATTGGAAATAGAGGAATACAAGTGGTAATTTGGATGTATGTGTTTAAATATTCTGATGATCTATATATTGTGTTACTTTTCCGAATATAGTATAACTATATATTTTTGGAGTACGTGTTGTGTGTGTGATCTATTGCAAAGATATATTCGATTCATTTGTTGTATTGTTCTGACTACTGAACAAATTTATTTTTGTATTTCGGGTGTAATTGAATTTTGTAGAGAGAAACAAATATTGGATAACATTATATTGTTTTTAATGCAAAATTGAATTTCAGTATTTTGGTTTCAAATCAAATATCAACTCAGAAACCTATCCTTACAATGGAGCATTAATTATCGGTCCCTTTGAGGATCCTCCCTATGTTTCAGGTGCTTTAGTTGGGAGCCATTATTGCTTTGGGAGTCTGGATTATTTTCTAGGAGGAGTGCTCGCACAAATCCGAAATATCTGGAGTCTTAAAGTGGTAAAAGTGACTGACAAGGGAGTGCTTGTCACACAATTCACAGGTAATTATGAGAACCCCATGGTCTCACACATCGTCATCAAAGTTGTAGTTACACATTTAGCCGTAGGGCGGCTCTGTCGTATAATCAGTTTAACACCTCTTTCTCCAATTAAACACTTTCTCAGAAATATTTCCAAAAATCACTAAAACATAAAAATTACCAAAATGGAATTGTTGGGATAAAAGTGTAACAAAACCACAAAATGTTCGTTACAGTTGATAAAACGTATAATTTAACGTCACCAAATACAACGTTGTCAAAATTCAATGTTTATAAAACGTTAATTCAACATTTTGTGCTGTGTGGGATGTAATTCTCTATCATATGTTGTACTATTAACCTGTATTTTATTATTTCTGGTATGATTATTGAAATTTGAGTAGCAATCTTCAAGTGCTATTACAGGTGTTTCTTCTTGTGAAGTGTTATTATCAGTAGCCGTTGGAATGGTATCATTGTATTCATTTCCTATTAGGTGAGGAATTTCGGAGGATTTGCTCTTCTGACAATTCATACATATTCTTTTCTGCCCATATCCTTCCTCAGCTATACCTATTAAACACTGTGGAAAAGGATGCACACGTACGTTGCAAAATGCACATAAATGCGTTCCACGTATGCATGTGGGACATTGAAAATAGGTAGTGTATGAAAATGTATTCGTAGTTGATTGGGCTTTCGAAAGACTGTTTGAAGTTTGTTTTGTACATCTTTGCTTACGCCTGTGAGATTTCCATTGCCTATTCGGATGCGATTATCATCACCAAATACTGTATTACTTAAACTAACTTCAATTCCATCATTATTGTCATTGGTCGTATTCTCTTCTCTTTCTTTCCTTCTTGTCTCATTTCTTGCTATATTGTTGTCTACGTAATCAGTAATCATTTCGTGGTCAACTTCTGATCCTATCTAGCTCCCCCCGGTAAAATTAACGCCGTTGTAATAAAACAAAATGTCCGGACCAACTTCACATCAAATTGGCCGGGACATTTCCGAAAACAACGGAAGAAGAAAAGAGGAAGAGATAGATGGAGAGGAGAAAGAAGAAGAGGCGAGAAAGAAATACAAAAGTATTAGGAAGAAGATGAAGCTGTCGCTCCCCACTCTCTCACAGAGAGTGAGACAGATCTTTTCTCTTCTTCTTCGTCTTCTTGTTCCTTTCTCCGTTTTTTCCTTTGTTCTTCTCTTTCGGTTTTTGTTTCTTTTGGATTTCTTGCTCTCTTCTCTCACTTTTCTTTCATCCTCCCTTTTTCTTTCTCTCTTTCCTTCTTATTCGTGAAAGAGTTGAGGAGATTCTGTATCTCTCATTCTCTGTCTTCTTTCTCTCTCCTTTTTCTTCAATATTACATAGCACAATAACTACTGAGCCTCTCTGATATATCTGAAGTTGGCCCCGCCACCAAAAATTGTGAATAAAAACTAAATTATGGTAGCACTAACGTTAGTGCGTTTAATGCACTAACGATGTGCTAAGTTTGGTGGTAATATGTGTAATTGAAAGTAGGTGGGGAGAGGCTAGCTTCATATGAAGTCAACCCCACCAAAAATCTTTAATAACTCCTAAGGTATGATAGCACTAACGATGCACTAACCAGATGCTAAATTCGGTTAAATTTCACAAAAGTTGGGGGGGGGGGGCTTCTTCAGGCACGTAAAATACACAAATTACCGAATTATAGTACAGTAAAACCTGTTTTATCTGGAGTTCAAAAACCCAACCCGTCCCCGATAAACGAAATTCCGGATAAACTAGAATTACGATCTTTCAAGTTATAAGCGCCTGCAAATACAAAAATAAAGTAATAGAACTGTTCATTTTACAAATATATATACAAATTAATCAGTTGAGAGGAAATACAGTACAACACGGCATATTTTCACTGTGGAGAATTAATTAGACTCTCTTGTCTACGATGTGCATTGTATTTTGAAAGTGTCGAAAAATTATATGACTATTTTTCGAAAATTGTTCCGGGATAATCTGGGGTTCCAAGTAAGATGAATTAGGAGAATTTACTTTTCAAATATTACTAATACAGCTTTAGTGTGTGTATGGTAATTAATATCATTCATTTTAAACAGGCCAGAAAGATGAATATGTTAACATTCTTGTTTAGGTGGCGAAGGTCGAAGCAGAATAAGTATGGGTAAATAATATGTCAAATAATTTCGAGATTCGCAGCAGATTTCCTTGTCATCACTACTATTTCACTTTGCGTTAAAATGTGCGATTCTAAAGACAAAAGATAACAAAAAGGGTCTGATGATTCACGAGATGATGGTTGCCGCACCATTTCTTTTAAAATCTGGAAATAATGTATGTTATTCGTATGTACTTCCAAGTAACAAAAACAAGTTTCAAATTCTTTTTACTCCAACAGGTGGGGGGAAGAGATGGAGGGGAACAGGGGAGGCAGTCGTGAAACTTTTCACATGGTACATCTATCCGCTTTTTTGAGTAACTCGAATACCGTAAGAGATATTGGAATAAAACAGAAACAGTTCTTTTCTTTAAACTACAAGTTTTAATTTCAATATATTTTTTTTAATTATAATGACAAAAAAGTTACGAAATAAATGCTTGAAAATGCGCATATTTTTGTATTGTGTGCAATTTTTGATCACCAAAAAATGAACCTAAATTTTGGAGTACATTTTTCATTTATTTATTTATTCAAAATGCCTCCACAAAGAGGTCATTATATATATATTATTAGATTTGAAATTAAGTATTCTCCTTTTCGGTAAATAATGTCTAAACAGTCATGTGTGTAAAATTTATAAAGTTCTAGGTCATTTATCTCAAAAGCAGAGAATTTTAAAAATCTTTCCTTTTTTTTTTTACCACGAAAGCCCTAACATATTTGGGTTTAATCCCAAAATTTCATCAGAGTATTTTGCCCCATTTTTGAGAAATTAATTTTCAAAATTTGATTATGCGCCATTTCAGGAACACTCATTACTGTAAAATGTTCTCTACATAGCCATTAAAACTCGTTTTGCAGTCAATTCAGTCAATGTGGAATCTACATGTTGCAAAAGGTTTGCTGAGCGAGTCATCCATGTGTAAAGTTGTTACGTAAATCGGCATTAAGCTATGGTATAAATTAATTGAATTCAACACTGTTATGAAACGAATTAATCCAAGGGAAATTTATCATTACATTTCCTCAATTACCTTTGAATTGAGGGGTGCAAAATGCCTATTTTGTACCCACAATTTTTTTTAGAAACAGTAGCGAACGCAGGTTTTGGTTTAGAGGGTTCCTTGGGAGGGAACAGATTAATAGAAAGAAACGATAGGAAAATGACTCCCTGTGCCCTTCACTGCCTCTGAAAAATAGGCGGTATAATGTACCCACAGTTTTTTAGTATTAGTGACGGGCACAGGGTTCATATTTTACCATCGTTTCTTTATTATTATTAATCTGTTCCCTCCCAAAAACTGGGAGGCAAAGAACCACCCCTTTAAACCCAACCCTGGGTTCGCAACTGCCTCTCATAAATTGTGGGTACAAAATTGGCATTTTGTTCCAGACACAGGCGACATAGTCATCGAGGATTATTGCTTGCTAACTTCCATTTTAGTCGTATCTTTGATAAGACAAAAACATCATGTGAAGCTCCATTACAAACCCTTTCTGCTCTGCATTTTTTTTTTAAAAAAAAAGATCTCTACACAAAATTTGTGACGCCTAACTCAGGCATGAGAATATGAATCTCTACATTTGCTTCCCTTCGTTCAAAATGATGTACGTAATAATAGCTGCAGACAGCTGCATAGGCACTGCACATACCCTTAGAAAGGTGGCAACGCTTTGCAAAAGATTTGATTACAAAATGGAATGGGAAAAGACAGAGGAATGGTAAAGCTGAACATTCATGTTCCTACCTCAACAATACATAAAATTAACGTTAGTCATATGTTACCCTTGCATCTATTAATATCTACATGGAAGCCCATTAGGGAAATTCAACCAACAATATTTGCATATTGAGAAGTTAAAATTATTCAATGATCATGAAAATATATCACTCAAAACATGGTACAATATCGATAACATAATGTGAAATTAAAACTTAAAACTATTAAAATACTTACATTCAAATACTTCGGCACGGTCGTTCATTTTAAACTTGCAACACTGTATCAATTCTACACATTTGTCCTAACTGCCAAGTGAAGAAGGAATTTTGGCATGCAGTATCCCACTATTTTTTCATTTCAACATGGCAGCAGCGCGCAACCGAACGGAGGGTCAAGTGACCATATGGTCCTTCGTTGCTCCGTTCACTTCAATGGTCCGTCGAAGGGGGAATTCGGATAACCATTGACGGAGCAAGGGTACGTAACGGAGCATAAAGTACCAATTCGGAAAATGGCTGTCTTGCCACCCTCGACCTGACTTTTAGAACGACACCTCAACCATCCTTCGCCGCCCTTGCTGTTCCTGAGTTGAAAGCTGTCGACGGATGGACAACTAGAGATGGTCTAGCGGCTTTGACCTCTCGCCGAGGCATTTCAAACGACACCTCAATCACTTTCGTAGTGCTAATAGTTCCAGAGTTGGAAGTTGTCGACAGAAAGTCGGACAGAGAAGTGATACAAGACTTCCTTTTTCTGCTCAAACTCAACATCACAAACACAAAACCAAAAATAAAACTATTCTATGGGTATTCCAGGCAGCGGTGTAAACAGACAAATTGTCGCGGGGGGGGGGGGGAATCGTTTCACAATGCGTATATTCTAGTTTCGCAGACACGAAGATAAGTATACCTAAATCTGCTTACAAACTCATTGATGTAAAAATATGGTTTCGTTTTTCTTAGTCATCAGGGTTTTTAATAGTACGTTTATCAACGAGGTAACTCAGTAATATTTAACAACCCTTCCGAAAGCGTGGATTTGCTGTACTTCGCTTTGATTTGTTTTATCCTGCTTTACACATACACAATGGCGAGCACGATAGCATTGTAACTCATTCGTTATAACTAAGGCAATTGGTTTCAATAGTATGAAAATTAGTGCAGGGTCATCACAAATTGAAATAGACTCCAGAGCCTGAGTGACATTAAGAACGTGAAATATGCGTTTATGTAATTTGAGTGTAAGGATGGTTAGAGGAAAATCAATGATAACTGATATTCCCAACATACGATGAGTGAACTGACAATATACTTAATATTATCATTCAATCATTAAACTATGTTTTTCTTTCGGGATAAAGCAAACATAAGAACACATTTGACATATTTAATGTGGATAAAGTTTCGCGAAAAATATCAAGCAATACATAACATTACCTGAATCGCTTAGGCGCGCGAGTCCAGCTCTGAACAACCTTTCATAAAAAATATATTGATGAGTAAAGTTCAGTTCGTTTGGCATTAATGATTGTTATTTAGCTTGCAAACGTTTATATTAAAGAAACCTTCGCT